>RJWH01011151.1:0-13472 GCA_004363575.1 Solenodon paradoxus | reverse complement strand
GAGTATTGGAAAAGAAAAGAAGAGGGCACAGAGCGCATGCTGGACACCTGGGTTCTCTTGGGAGGAGAGATGAGCAGAAAGGGTGGAAGGGATGAGAATGCTGGGCTCTGTTTAGAAGAGGGTTTTAGGGATCAAGGGGCCAGACAGACACCCAGGGAACCAGGAGTGTGTGAAAAGTCCAGATGTTTTGGAGGAGTGTTTTAAAGAGAGATGATACTCTTACTAGGTAGGAGTGGGGGGATGTTGGCAGTGGGATAAGATAAAGGTTAAAAGCTAGATAACTGATGTGGGAGATGATCTCCTCCTTCCTCCCTCTCCTCTACTCCATTATGGTTGTGGTAAGCAATTTGAGGGGACCTGGGGGGAGGCCAGGCCTGGGTGATGCAATGGGGTTTGGGCAAGAGGCCAGGGGGGTGGGGTGGGGGGTGGGTGGGGACCTTGAATATCCCAGAACCAACAGCTGGGGCCTAACTCTCTTTCCTTTTTCCCATCCTCAAGTCTTCCAGACAAAGGAGAAATACGCCCTCCCCACCACTGAATTAGATTAACCCCACTTTTATCCAAAAATAAGGAAAATGAATAGAGCTATGTGAACTGTATGGTATAAAAACAATTCACTTCTGACAGATCCTTTTAAACTCTGAGACCCTAGGGGTGCGGGGGTGCGTGGGGGAGTAGTGGGAAACTCAGAGCCTGAGAGAGACAGAGAATAAGGATTACTCCATTGTGGAGGGTCAGGAATCTGGGCGCCTCTGGTCCAACCCAGGAGCAGCTAACTTCTTTCCCCTCGTTCTGCCCAGCCCCCAACATTTAAACAAACACCCTTGTTGCAATGGTGCCTCTACTCTAGCTCCAATTTCCCCCAGCCCGCGGTCTCCCCCATTTTCCAGGTACTCAGGGTCCAGGTCTGCTAGTCACCCTGCTGAGCCGGCAATGAGGAGCCTCCTTAGGAACTTCCCCAGTCTCTGATGTCCCATCTTCGGAAGCTCCTGGGCCCAGTCGGCCAGCGTCTCCCCAGCTTCCGACCCCAGCCCCAGAATTCCCGGTCTCTGTTCAGCCCCAGCCGACAAGCGACAGGAAATCAACTTTTCTCTTCCTCCCAAGAGCGAGAGCCAGAGGGAAACCGCCCACCCCTCTTCACGCGCGCGCACACACCCCTCGCGACACATCCGAGCACCGCCCTTGGCTGGAGCCCGCCCCCCGGCCCGGCGCCCCCAGTGCCGGGGTCCCGGGACTCTCCCCAAGTTCCAGGACCCCCTCAGCTGAACAGAGATCGGGGTGGAGGGTGGTGCAGGAGACGGAGAGCGGAGGGAGCCGCAGCTCTCTCCCTAGTCCGAATTGAGGGGGGAGGGGAGGAAGAGGCTGGCCCCCGTTTAACCTCTGGACCCCGCGGGCTCCGACTCCTCTCGTACTGCATACAGCTCACTCGGCTTTGGTCCTTTCTCCGCACAATGGCCTTCACGGGTCCCGAATTCTCCCAGTGGCCCCTAAAACCCTTCCTAGTCTCCGCGCCCCTTCTGCCCCATCCTCCTTGGGTCCCAGCGGCTCACGGACCTCAGTGAGAGCCTCTGCTCGGTTCCAGCGCTGTCCTCCGCCTGGGCTCCGGGACCCCTGCCCCGACTTCTGCCACTACCGGCTTCGTGTCCTCTCCCCCCGCCACACATGTCTCCCCACTGATCTCCCGAACTCCAGGCCTCCCTTCACGCCGGCCACTGTCCCCTCCCTACTCAGGGTGGGCCCCCAACTCCAGGTTTAGTTCTTCCAAACTCCGCCTCTCAAACTCAAGTCCGGGTCCCCTCCAGACGCGCCCCCACATCCAGGCGCCCCCATTCGCCCCCCGCCTAATTCCACCGCCAGCTCAGCTCACTTACCCGTCTGTCCCCGGCCGGTAAAACTCCACGGAGAAGCCAAAGAAGGAGCCGGGGGGCCCAGAGAGCACTGCTGGGGCCTCCGCGTCTAAGTTGAAGCCCCCGACTCTGGGCGGTGGCGTCAGCAGCAGCGGCAGCAGCGGCAGCAGCAGCGGTGGCAGCGGGGACCGGCGCCGGGGGCCCCAGCGCAGCTGCACGGCATGGAAGGGGGACCCTGGCGTCCAGCTCCCCATAGCGCCCGCTCTTCCCTGTCCTGGGGCCACCGACCCAGAGCCGTTTCCTAAACCTCCCGGAGGCGAATGACTCAACGCGGGGAGGAGTTTGCCAAACTCGCGACTGAGCCCTCCCCCAGCCTGCCGGGGGGATTGGCGGGGGGGCATTCCTGGGTCCTCGAAACGCCGACCCCGCGCCCCCCACCCCGAGGGGCGTGGGGGGGCCGCACCACTCCACTCCCGGCTCCCCAGCCCCAGCTGGAGACCGGTTGTCTGGACTGGGTCAGACTGGGCGGGTTTGGGCTCTTCTCCCCTCCTCTCTGCTTCCCCTCCTTCCTTCCCCCCTCCTTTCCAGATGTACAACGTAAACGCTCGGAAAAGGAGTCGGAAAAAGGGAGCGGAGAATTTCCTAATGAGGAAAAGAATCACCTCTGGAGGCTGGAGGGAGCCTATATATTATGTGTGGGTTCTCCCTCACTTCTTCAGGGAGGAGACTTTGGGGTCTAAAGAGATAGGAGACACCTCTGGCATCAGGCCAACTGGGATTCCCCTTTGCCTTTCGGGGCCACTGGGTGCTTGGGTTTGGGCCAGCTGGATTTGGGACTCAGGAGGTGGAGTGCTGAGTATTCCTAGTCAGTCTGATGTAATGGGAGATCTACACCGGTTCTTTAAGTTATGCTGTCCTTCCCCCCGAATTGCTAGAAGTGAAAACCCAGGAGTTTGTGGTCACTCATGGGTAGGATTCTCCTCCGGGTTGCCCACTTCTTGGTTATAGAAAATGGAAACCTGTTGAGCCCCTTCCTAGAATCTGGCAGTTGACCAAGAGACTGGGTGTGATAGCGAAGGGGCTGGTTTGTCCCCTCCGGTATCTTCTTGATTAAACTGGCCTGTTTCCTACAAACCTGGAGAATTGTGGGGTGGGGTTGTGGTGATGTGGTGTTTTGTAAAAGGGTCCAGACTTTTAACTTCTATTGTTTTCAGTCCCTGGTAGCTGCAACCCTGGACCGTGCTCTCCCCAAATCCCCAGTGGCTATGAAGGAAGGGACTCTGTAGTTAGGGAAAGGCAGTGACCCCCTGCCCACCCCTTCCCCCAGCCCTGACTGTGTGATGAGATCACCTTTCAGGATTCTAGTCTTTCTCTTAGTCTGGGGGAGGGGGACCAAGGAGACTAGCTTCTCTCCTAACCTCTCCCTTTCCAACCCTCTTCCTGCCTTTTTTTCCCCTCTCCTTTTCTAGAATAATCATCCCTCAAATCAAACCCTGCCCCCTTGCTTTCCCAGTCCCACTTAGACTAAGAGTGCCCAGAATCAATGCTTTTTCCCTTGTCATGAGTCTCCTCACTCACTCTACTACTCTAGTTCCTGTCCCAAATCGCCCAGCTGTTTCTCTAAAAGCCCCTCTTCGGAGCCAGCTGCAGCCAAAGTGGGGAGGTCAGCTAGTTAAACTATGGGGTGATGCTGGCTCCCAGCCCCCTCTCACATCTGCAGGTGAGAAGCCCGTGGACTCTTGGGATCAGGCTGCTCAGCACAGCACTGTGATAAAGGTAACGGCTAGGTGAAAACTGCCCAAGCCAAATTCTGAGAACCCCTGAGAGGGTCTGGGGACTGACTGCTGTGTAACCCAGCAAAGCACATGTATGTGAATCCAGCTCTTTTTTTCAGCCCAGGCATAAGCTTTTTAGATTTTCCCAGGATTTGGGAGCTTCGGGTGGGGGCAAGGAGAGGTACAGGGAGGGAGATGTGTGACTCAGCTTCTCCCAGGAGCCTTAGTGGGGGACAGGGGACATAGCGTCCTGCTCCAGTCCACCTCCCCACTCCACCCTCCCTCGCTCCCAGCCCTTGGCCAACTCAAACAGGCCACCCTCCCTGTCCATTCCCTGCTCCTGTTTACACCGGGAGCCCCTTAGTCATTCTCTGGCTGGCTTTTCTTCTCTCCCCAATATCCCTCCTCTCTTGGCTCTCTCTGCCCTTATAAGTCCTCTCCTAGTGGCCCCAACACCTCCTGCCTTCTCTCTTACCAGGCCTGACTTTGCTCGGCCCTCCTTTCCTCTGCTCTGGGTTGAACCTGAACTTGGGGTTCTCTTGTAGGTGGTAGGTGAGGCTGCTTTAGCATAGCCCTCCAGGTCTAGAGGCTGGTTTAGAAAGACAAGCCCGCATGGGTCCCTAGAGGTCATCAGCCCTATCTACTTCAGAAGAGGAAATGAGTACCAAGAGTTGAAGTGACTCGTCCAAGGTCACATAGTTGGTTAGTGAGTGGTGAGTCTAGAACCTAAGTGTTTTGACTCTAAATCCAGTGCCTTCTCCCTTTATCCCTCGGCCCTCTAGCTGTTCTGTGTCCTCTCAGTGTTTTCTGTCTTGTGTATCTCAGCTTGTCTCTGACCCAGCCTGTGTGTCTCCAGGTGTCTCTGTTTTCTCTCTCACATCTGACCTTTCTGTGTCCCTGCATCGCTCAGTAGGAATGATTTGCTGTGATGACTGACTATGATTAATCACGGTCTGCTTGACAGGGCAGAGGAGTGAAGGGCAAGGGTAGGACACTCACCAGGATCCTGCTGTCACCAGCCTGCCGCCCTGAAGGCTGAAGTTTTAGACTCAGAACAGAATGAATTTCCACAGAGGAGTTCAACTTTTCAACATGGTGTGAGAGGGGAGGGATGTATTGATAAGAGTTTATTTAGCATATGCTACTTGTCTGATTCTGGGTTTGATCTTTAAACTGCCTGGATCCCATTTTATCTTCCCACTACCCAGCACTGAAGGTATTAAGAGCCTCATTTAATTATGAGGAAACTAAGACCCAGACAGTGACGTGACTAAGCCATGATCAACAGAAACAATGGGGCAGTGGTGGAATCCCGACACAATCCCAGCTGATTCCAGTCATTGCTTTTCCTTCCTGCATCATTAATTTAGCCTTCTAGACTAGACTGAGTTACTACAGGGGGAAGATTAGACTAGATAACCCTAGATAGACTGGGGATCTTTGACCTAGGTCTGTTGTCTTCAGGGAATTGTGGGGGTTACTTCTGAACATGTGTGCACATCCTCTGAAACTGGATGGAAGTTTTTTGGTTTTTGTTTTTTAAAGGAAAGGTGCAGGCAGGCAGGCAGGCAGGAACAGAGAGAAGGAAGAAGCACTTTGTTTACTTGTATTTCATTGCTCACATTGGTTGTTCCCCTCGGCCCTGGATCTTGAACCTGGGACTTTGGGAGGTATGTGGGCCAGCTCCTGGGGTCTATTAGACTGCTAGGCCACCAGGGCACACCTGGATAGAAGTTTTTATGTATAAGTTTATCATTTCTCTTGGATCAGACTCAGTTTCTTCTTTTAAATTCTCAAATACTTGGAAATTCTGAGAGTTGTGTCATCAAGTTCATGACATCCTGATTTCAATGACCAGACTTAAGACTTGCTGGTCTCCTAAGAAGCCTGGTTAGGTGACTTAGGCTGTTGGAAAACTTCCCAACTGCTTATGTGGCGGCAGCACAAATGGATTGTAGGTGTGCAGAGATAGCTATCAGTCCCTTCAAGCCTTGAAGCCTGGGGAGAGCTGGGACAGCTGGCTTCTGGTCAGAAGGCCTCTCTCATTTACTCTGAGGGACTTACAAATATAACTTTCGCAATTGATATGATGCAAAAAGGACTGGGAAGAGGAGTTTGGTGGACAGAGACCAGAGGAGCTTGTTGGTTTTGGCCCTGGGGCCCCACTCCTGCCCTGTGGTGGGATGATGAACTGAGCAGGATAGGATCTCACAGATGGAAGGAAGGAGTGCTACTTCTGAACATGATAGGGCTGCAAGGGGTATCTCTGGAAGTAGAGTTGGCCTGACGATGCCAGCAGTCAGGGTCCAGAGCCCCAGAGTTGGGGAGTTGCTCTGTGTCTGAGAGAGAAACGGGAAAGTACAGGAACAGTCCATCGGAGCCCTCAGGCTCTGTGCTGCCCTGATTCAGGTCTTGGCCTTGGGGAACTAATGTCTCCATCATTTGTGAGTCACCATTAGCCATCCCACTCCCTGTCTGATGAGAGAAACCCCTCCCCCTTGCCCCAGACCTAAAATAAACCCAGACTCTCCTCCTCTTTCCACCCTCACTTTGCTCAGAGCACAGGAGGGACTAATGAAGTATGTTTACTTGGGTGACAAGACCAGTCTTGGGAGATAAAATACTTGAGTTCTCTTGGTGCTCCAGGCTCCAAACCCAGGGATTGAGTCTGTGTTCAATATCCCTGTAGGGACCAAAATAGGAGTTTTTTCAGGCTGGACTAGGTTGGGGAGGGGCAGGTGAACAGTGATTAGGGGAAGGGCACTGCTGGAGAGGGGCAGGGTTAAGGGGACACTGGGGTAGAAAATATAAGACCCTGAGTCTACTCTTGTGGTTGAGGCAGCTGAGACAGCTGGGGTACAGACCATGTAAAGCCCAAGGACCAGGGCTCATGAGGGGAGGGGGACAACAACAGACAATTTAATAAATGGAAATGCTTTGTCTCTTTTTCCTTCTTTCTTCCCTCCCTCCCTCTCTCCTGTTCTCTCTTTAAAAAGAAAAAAAAGAAACAAAAAGAAAATATAAGACCCAGGGGTCAGAAAAGCAGATCAGTGGGGATGACTTTTTCCCATCTCAGCTAGTGTCTTCTCTTCCAAACCCTCTTCAATGATTTTTTTTTTTCTCCCCCTTCTTCCAGAATTATTTGAGGCTACAGAACTCTATATCAAAAAGGTAAGAACTCTAGACGGGAAGTTAAAAGGGAATAATATTCTCTGGGGTATCCTAGAATTGACCTCATTTTATTACTTTCTGTCCTTTTTTCTCCTCTTTGCTGCCATGTACATACTCTGGAGAGGAAATGGATGCCTAGACCTTCTGGGTTTAAAGGTCTGGAAGCTGGAAGAGAGAGTCATCCGGGGTGGGACCTGTGGGTGGGAACACCAGTTTCTTGGGATGGCCTTTCCAGATGTGAGTACTTCTGCAGCCCATCAGGAAGGGACCCGGAGCATCAGGATTCCCAATACATGTCCAATTGGGGCTGCAGAAGGCTGAGGATGGCCCAGTCATTTCCTCTTACCTCCATAAATTTGCCTGCCATTTCTAGCCCTCTCTTGGGAAGGATTACCAATCCCAGAAAGAAATTTCGGGCACTGGAAAGCACCCAGAGAAGGGCACCCAAACCCAGTCATACTGTTTCACTCGCTTCAATTACTTCTGGCTCTATGGAGATGACAGCATCTCTGATTAAGTAGGAATCAGGGGCGTATGTATAGGTCATAAGAATGCCATTTATCTTTAACATGAATTTGCTGTGGCATCAGATTGGGGATAGAGGCCAGCATGTCATCTTTGTGTTCATGAAAATATGCAATTTTTCCTTATGGGCTCTCTAGCCTCACCCCTCCACCCCTAAACAAACACACACACACTTCCTTGGCTGCAAATTCCTCCCTGTCCATCATCACCTCATAATGAGCACATTTGCTTTTCAGGGATCATGTACAGGGCTAATAATAGATCCACACCCTTGCCCTTCCCAACAGGGAGAGCTAACCTATCAGGGTGCGGAATTAGGGGGTTCCAGGCATCTAGGTGTCCCCAGAGCAAACCCCTAAGGGTAAAATGGAGCCTCTGGGGTTGAGATTCAGGAATTCAATGAGATGGAGCATTCCTGGGGAAGACAGCCTTCTCCCTTTCTTCCATAGCTATGACTTGATGGAGAACCCAGCCTTAAAAGAGTCTGGATTCTAAGGTTGTAACTTACTGAGTTGAGATAATAATATAATAGAAGGTAGTGTAGTATGTAATTTACAATTGTGTTTCCTGCAGACCTGCAGCAAAGGTTGAAGAGGCAATGTCTTTGAGCCTCCACCCTTTGTCACCTCTGGTCTCAACTCTAATTGGACTTCAATGCTCCAGGGGAGAAGCCCAGGGCTGGAGCTCCCTAAGCTTTTGACTTAGATCCCTTTCTTTCTTTTCTTTTTTTTTTTTTTTTTTTTTCAAGAGAGAAAAGAAGGGAGAGGAGAAAGAAACATCTTTATTTGATCATTTCTGGTTTTTCACCTGGCTTTGGGTCTTGTCTTGAACCAGGGGCCTTGGGCTTCACATGGTGTATATACCGTTGTCTCAGCCCCCAAGCCACAAGGGAGCACCCCTAGATCCCTTTCAGTAACTGTCCAGCAGCTCAGTCTCTGATCTAGGCTTCTCTGGAGAGTCCCAGATGACAGAATTGTGGGATGGGGGGTTAGGGTGGGGGGTCCTTACTCTAGGATAGAGAAGGGTTGTGTGGTAGAGACTGCCCTGCAATGAAGGAAAATTTGGAATTCAAGTGGAGTGGAATAATTAGAGGAGGAAAGATAGGGTGGAGAGCAAAGCATTTACCTTCTTCAGGGGATCAGTCTTCCTTCAGGCCACACTCTCACACCCAGCGCGTTGGAGGCCACACCCCCACAGCTGTCTGGGAAGAGATCTCAGCCCTACCCACCTCCCCCTGCACAAGCCGATTGCTTACAGATGTTCTAGGAAAGGGTGGGGGTGGCTGAAAGGCGGAAGCAAAAAAACACGGATGGGGCTGCAGGGAAGGAAAACCGAAGGGAGGGAGGATTCATAGGGAGAGAGAAGTTGTAGTCAGGTGGGGAGGCCCAGGAAGATTTGAAAGATTTGAAGATGTGAAGATTTCAGAAAAGATTTCAGACTGATAGCACTTCTCAGCTCAACACTTCCCAAGGCTCCAACTTTCAACATTTTTTAACATCTCCCACCCCCAATCTGTAGGCTTTACGTGCACCTTAGCTGCCTTAGCTGTGGGCTGTGGTGATGGCTTCAACTCTCTTAACTAGTAAAGATGTGTCCAGTCTAAAGTGTCTAGAACTGTGCAAGGCACATAGTAAGTGCCATAGTTTCAACGCAGTATACCTTTTTTTTTTTAAAGGAAAGTTGCAGGCAGGAATGAAGGTGAGTAGGCAGGCAGGAAGAGAGAGAAGGAAGTTTTACTATTTAGTTGTTCACATTGGTTGGGTGCCCCTCCCCCGCAACCTGGGACTCCAGGGGTATGTGGCCTGTGCTCCTTCGGAGGTGACTGACCTAACCACTGCTCCGCTAGGGCACACTCAGTATATTCTTTTGAGTACTGACTATGTACAGACCCCACAGGCCACCCTGTGAGGAATAAAGAGGGAGAAGGAGGGGGAATTGGGGTAGATGGGAGACTTAAATAAGAGCCAAGAGGTAGGGAGAGACTTCAGAGAGAGAGAGAGAGAAAAGGCAGAAGACTAGGGAGGGAAAGCCAGTGGAGAATGGAGAGTGAGTGAGAATGGGTAGAGAAAGCGGATACTGAGAAGCTGGTAGGAGAGAGGGAAGGAGAAGGAAATAGAAAGGAGGGAGACAGGGGTGTGGCATCAGGGAGAGGGGGAGATGCAAATTTGGAACCTGGATGGGGCATTAACCTTTCCTCCATCAGTGTCAGGAACTCCCCTCTGCCAATGAGAGGCAGTTTTGAGTAGTTAGGAGGCATGCAGGCCATCTGGTCTGCTCCCCACCCCTTTCCCATTTAGGACCCAGCTTTCTATGGCCTTTATCATTTAGTTTACTGAAATTGACTCTATTCCTTCTCTGGTTCCCTGCCTGCCCCACCCTCCCTTTCAGGGCCCAGATTTCTGAAGTCAACTTCCTCCCCTCACATCACACTATAGGCCAGTCCGTAGTGTCCCTCTTCTTTGGGTTCCTTTCCCCCAAGAAGGTGGGCAGGGATGAAACAGAATGGAGGTGCTTGCAGCTCTGGTCTGCTCTCCACTCAGTGTCTGGGCTTCCTCCCACCTCCTTCAAACCATCCAGGACTGAGATGATGCTTGCATCAAAAGTCCCTTTGGCCCCTTTACTGCTCCTGGGGTAGTATTTGGGGGTGGGAGGAGGGGTAGGGTCCGAGGTGGAAAGTCTGACGCTGAGTCCAGGTCCCCAGCCCCACTCAGACTGGCTGAGCTCATCTCTCCAAGCAAGCACTGCTGGACATAGTCCATGTGATCACCTCTGGGAGGGGGGCTGTGTTCCAGAAACGTAGGCAGAGCTAATGAAGCTTCACAACAGGCAGGTTGGGGATGCAGCACCCTCAGGTGCCTCATGCCCACCTTTTGCTGTATCCTGCAGGGAAAGGCCTGGGCGAGGAGCGAGGGCACAGGAGAAGCAGTCCTGGAGAAGAGCCAAAGCTGGAAGTGATTTTGGGTCCAAGTTGGCCCAGGTTTCTTTACCCCTGCATGTGAATGTTCACCATTCCTGCTGGCCCAGCTGGGAAACCATCCTGTGTGATGGGAATGTTTATGTGAGGTGAAAACTGGTGTGTGTATGTGTGTGTGTGTGTGTGTGTGTGTGTGTGTTTATGTGCGTGTGTGTGCGTGTGCGCCTGCGCTCTCTTCCCCCTGTGGTGGGAGGTGAGGTGACACTACCTGGTTGAGGAAGCCTGCCTCTTCTTAAGCCTCCTTCTCACCTCTCCACTGCAGCCTTCTCTAACCCTTCTTGGGACAACAGACAGAAGGCAAGCTACAGAGCAGATAGGGGAAACGGGTCAGGGTCATTTTCCTTCCCAGTGGAAGAAAGTGGTGCAAGGGGCTTCCGGGACCGGCTGACGTGGGGGATCACCCAGCAGAGGTGCAGGGGCTGCCGGGTTGGCTCTGCTTGCCCCTCTCCTGCCAGGCTGGAGGAGGTGGGTGAGAAGTGTTAGTGGGGAGGCAGAGAAGGGGGTGGGCAGGAAGCACTTGGCTGTTTGTTCCCTCTCTTTCCTGACTCCTTTGTGGCGGCAGGCTGGCTTCCTTCCTCCCCACGGCACCTTGGCTCCCAGCTCATTTCCGCTCTTCTGCCCTTAGCGCCGCTCTCATCCTGGCACAGTGCACTTTTTCCAAGGTGGGTCTCTGGGCCTGGGACCCTTAGATTTGTGGGAATAGGGGCTGAGGAATGCAAATGAGAGGCCGGTGGGCTCCTCCCTCAACTGATTGGAGGTCACCAGCAATGCCTAAGGGAAGTGTGGGAGGAGCTTATTTGCCCCTGAGGGGAAGCAGAACAGAGGGGGAACCCAGGTGTTTGGTGGCCTGGGGTCTGCCTCTCCTTCTGCCTGGAGCGTGGGGAGAGTGGGCTGGAGGGAACCCCACCCCAACCCCTGTCACATAGCTTCTCTCTCAAGTCCCTACTTGGCTGTCATTGCCTCAGTCTGCCCCTGCCCCACCTCCCACCTCCATCCACTGCCCTACAAGTCAAGGAATGTAAGTTTCCTCTCTCCCTCTCTCATTGATTAGTCACGGGCACCCCTATCCCCCGTGGGAACCGTTACTCACCCCTGGGCCCCATCACCGGGAGTTGTCTCCCCAGAACTGGCTGAGTTCCTGTAGGATTTGCTCACAGTGTTGGACATGGGGGTGATAGGGGGGCTGGGGCTGTGGGCGGTGTCCTAGAGACAGTCCAAACAGAGCCCCTCCTCCCCAGTTCACACACACACACGGAAAGTTGTACTCCTAGTTCTAGTCACTTTAATGGTTATGGAGGTTTAGGCAGAAGAGGTGGGGCTGGAGGAGGGGAATGTGCTGTGACCTTATGGAGAAGGGCCCAAAGCAGCTGAGTATCTAGTCCCTTCACCAGTGTTGCTTTGGGGCCAGGATGAGGGCCTGGGGCCTGCTCTTTGGACTTGGCTGAGTGCCCAGGCCTGGCCTCTGTCTCACAGAATCAGACAGGGGCCTTTCCCAATAAGGAGCCTCCCAACTCTGGGTCCACTCCCCTGCTGCCCCCACTCCCTCTCCCCTCTAACAGCTCCTCTGCCCTAAAATGGCCAAGTTTTCCCATTCTTCCTCCTTCCTTCCAGCCATACCCAGGTTTGGGCCCAGGGGAGAGAAGGGCGCTGAGCAAGGGTAAGACTGCCCAGGGACCAGGTGGGCAGATTTGGAGATGGGTAATGGGATCCCAGGAAGAGAGGGGAACCAGGACATATAACCCAGGTGTGTGTGGGGTGGGGGTGGAGGCAGCTTTCTGGAATGTCTTTCTTATAATAATAATAGTTTATGCTCTTATTATACATATCATATAATACATATGTACATTACACGAATTGTACATATTCTAATACAGTCTCTGTATTCAAAGAGATTTACATGAATGAGCTCATTTAAATGGCACTGCCACTCTTTGGGCAGTGAACTATTGAACTATCGTAGAAGGAAACTGAGGCACAAAGAAGTTACTTAACTTGCCCAAGGTAAGTGGAAGAGTTGCCATTCAAACCTAGTCAATCTGGTTTTACTTTAAGAAGAAACAGCACATTCATTTTGGCTTTGGGATGCTGAGCCTCACTGGTGGAGGCATCTGGAATGTCCAAGTGGCATATAGGATAGTGATACTCACAGAAGCTGCTGGTCAAATGTGCCCCACTATGGACCTTGGATGTTTGCAGGGAGTATAAACACACCCAGAGAGTCACTGATCAATTAAAAAAAAAAATCTATTATTGAGTGACATGTCCAGTCTTTGGTTATGTTCTAGACAGTTAAAAATAGTAATTTAGGTGTACCCTGGTGGAGTAGTGGTTAGATCAGCTGCCTCCAATGGAGCGCAGTCCTCACACATCCCAAGGACCTACCCATTGTTGGAGAGAAAGAAAAAAAAGGAAGAGAAAGAAACACTTTATTTTTATTTAGTTGTATATCTTGGTTGTTCTCTGTGGCCTGGAACATAAACCCAGGTGTTCGGGATGTATGTGGCCTATGCTTTGTCTAGAGGCAGTTGACAAAACCACTTCTCCACCAGAGTGCACCAAGGGATGAAAATTCTTTTAGCCCTGACAGTAGACAGGGACCCTCTAGTAGGGACCCAGGTATTTGACTTAAAAATTCCAACTCGAGTGGCATGCTGTGGTGGCCTAGTGGAGAAGGCTGTTGCGGGTAGTCCACATGGATTCCCAAGGACCCAGGTTTAAGACTGGGGAAAACACCCAGAGAACAATTAAATTAAGTGCTTCTTCCCCTCTTCCTGCCTGCCTGCCTTCATGCCTGCCTGCAGCTTTTCTTTAAAAAAAAAAAAAAAAAAATCCAACTTGAGCAAGACTGACCTTCTTTAGCTCTCAATTATTTTTTTAAATTTATTTTTAAAATCCTTGACCCTGGGTCTCAAACCCAGGTTGTAGGCTTTCCATGGCCTTCACCTTAGCTGCTTGAATCACCTGAGCCAAGGGGTACACCTTGGCTCTCCTTTTTATCTTTCCTAAACTGAAAGAATTGAACTAGAATGGTCCCTGAGGTTCCATCTACAACAGATTCCTATGTATGGGAAAGTGGGGAAAGCTGGAGAGAGGGCTGAAGGCCTTGTGTGGGGGCCAGGACTAAACAAATACTTGGTAACTAGGATGAGCTCAGGCCTCTGGGGGAAAGGCTTGGCAGGG
>RJWH01011150.1:0-13473 GCA_004363575.1 Solenodon paradoxus | reverse complement strand
GAGTAGACCCTCACCAATAAGATGAAGGGAATACATGAGTCTCCCAGCTCCTGAGACTTAAACTTACCAAGAGCCATGATAGGATAAGTGAGTGGATGAAAGTTGGTGGTCAGCACTAGAGGATGCTTGAAATCAGTTCACTGATTCAGTTAGTCATGTAATCGATAGAAAACTCATCAGTTCCTTTGTATTAAAAATCAGAGTCCTTCAGCCAAATTATGGTGCTATCCAGCAGAACAGTGTCAGTGCCACAGAGTAGTGTAAATCTTTCTTCTGATGTCAAGACACAGAGGAAGAAATCGCCTTTGAATAGAAGCTCTGATATTTGGTGGAGGATGGTAAGGGGCAGAGGGGTCAAAGGACTCCAAAAAGAACAAAATTCCGAAGGCCAGCATGGCTCGGTGGAAAGCCTGTGAGCGGTGAACTCAGGCAGACATGCATGTGGAACCAAGGTCACCATTTAATGGGTGTAGGAGCATCACACCCTCCCTTCTCCTTAAACCTCATCATGTCACCTGTAGACTAACAATTATAACCTTTGCCTCACAGCTTGTTGTTAGGATGATGGGTCATCTATGTAAAGTAAGTGTTCTAGGGCTTGACACGTACTAGAAAGTTAGCAAATGATGTGAAATATCCACAAGCATAGAGAGACAGAAAATGACAGGGAAGGGTGGGTTGGTGATGGGTTGGCCCCCAAAAGCTGGTGTGAAACGCTTTTGGGAGCAGCAGTAAAGCAAGAAGTAGACGCTTGCAGAGGTGTCTGCACAGCTGATGGAGCAGTCACCTCTTCCAGACTTTATACCCGACTTAATGAGGACTTTCACTGTGCATGGGCCACATTGGAACATGCTGTGTCCCCAGGTCTAGTGGAGCAGGGGCTCAAGGTGGGGGAGGCAGGTTTCTGGTGGCCCTGGACCTGAGGGAGCATAATGTCTTTTTGGTCCAGGCTGCTGGAATAGTAACATCAATAACTGTGTGGTCCTTGGTGAGTGCTGTGGGGGGTTGATGACTGAAAAGGGTTGTTGGGGTCATCATGTTTAGACCCCAGGACAAACAGCAGTAGTGGCTGGAACCACTGTACGCACCTAAGCAGTGGTAGGGGTCACCCGAAGTCCCCCCATTTGGCTCCCTTCTTCACTAGACCAGCTGACACAGCATGCTCCAGCGTGCCCTACCCAGTGAAATCTTCTCTTACCTAAATCAGGCTATAAAGTCGGGAAGAGGTGACTGTTCCATCAACTGTGAAGACACCTATGCAAAACTGTACTTCTTGCTTTAGTGCTGCTCTCCAAAAACGTTTTACACCAGCTTTAGGGGAGCCAAGGAACCCATCCTTCTCTGAACTCAGGATGTTTGGGGATTGCACTGACAGGAGGCAGGGGACCTAACGACTACTCCACCAGAGCGCACCCCGGCTGATGTCTTGCACATCAGCAGCTGCAGAGACCAAGGGCGGATTCTTGGCCAGGTTCCCCGGTTCCTTCAGTGTGAGGATGGGCAGGGATACAGGTAGGGAAAAAGCCAAGAGGCACTCAGATATCTGGCTTCAGAGTATGTGAATTCCTGTGAGGTGAAAGCTGGTAAAATCTGCAGAGGGTTCTGGTAACTGCCTATCGGTTCCTTCTTTTGTTGTTATTTTGAGAGCATGGGGGAAATTTTTAATATCTTAACATTTTTCTCTAAAATATTTCCTGGTTATAAATGAAAAAATTGAGGTACAAACAAACCTACTTAGTGCATGTACTTTTTAGAGTAAGGACATAAAAATATATTTGCTGTAATGTTTTGTTGTATTAATTTCACTGTAGGAACATTGCATCATAACCATGTAGTCTTAAGTTCTGCATTACAGCAAGTCAATGTCTATATAGAATACACTAAGTTCAGCACTTAGTGTCTGCTTTTCCTTCAGAGACAAAATCTGCTGCGTGTGCCTGCAGAGCAGGTCACTGGGAACGATGATCCCTTCTGCTGTGTGGTTGCTGCAGAGACCTTCTGCTTTTCTTCCTTGCTCCCAGCTGTCTCTGTACATCTTAACTCTGTGAATCTGGTTGGAGTGAAACAAAAGTAGGTCCTTCCTGTGGTTCCCTGAGAATCTGACTTCACTCATCCAGCTCTTCTTTCTGCTATTCTTCTAAGTTTTGTGTTCTACTGGAGTCCTAAACATTCTTAAGAGGACTCCAGAGCTGTCCAAGAGTTATTCTTACTCATGGATACCTGTCTCATCATTAACATGTGTGGGAGGATAGAGGCTGGAGCCCCCACATGGCCATCTTAATCTCTTGCATTTCTTGGATGAGTCTTTATTATTTTGTTTGCATTGTTTTATGCATGTTGGGAAATTGAAAGCGCACCTCAGTTTGCGGATTTCACACCACACCCACCACCAGTGTCCTCGTACCCTTGACCGCCACTTTGCTCCCTCCTCCCTTCAGTCCTTCCCCCACCCTCTGGGAGCCACAGTCTTACAGCCTGTGAATTCTGCTGGGATTTTCATTTTGGTTTGTTTCTTCATATTCCACATATGAGTGAAACCATCCTGCACTTCTCATTTTCTTTCTGGCTTATTTCACTTAACATGATTCCCTCCAGTTCCATCCAGGTTATTGGGAAGGGCACAGTTTCATCTCACAGCTGGTTAGAATTTCGTTGAGTCTATAGACTACAGCTTCTTTATCCAGTCATCTGTTGATGAACATTCAGTTTGTTTCCCATGTCTTAACTACTGTGAACTGTGCTGCTATGAACATATGGGCACAGGCATTATTTTTCTGATTAGAGTTTTTGCATTCTCTGGGTATGTGGGATTGCTGGATAAAACAATAGATCCATCTCTTTATTTGAGGAATCTCCACATTGTTTTCTAAAGAGGTTGCACTAATTTACATTCCCAAATGAACAGCCATGTCTCAACAAAATAGACAATGAAAGACTATGGTTACCCGGGAGGTGGAAGAGGGGTGGCAAGAGAGGAGGGAACAAGGGAGTGGTAAACAGCACTAGAACTCTGGAATTCTGGTGATGGATATGGTGTGAAAGACAAACCGATGTGTCATTTCAATATGCTAAAATGCATAAAGGCCATATGGCAATGCAAACAAAAGAAATAATAAGGCTATCTAAAAATGAAACGGGGTGAATAAAAATTTAAAGAGGCAAAACAGACATACCTTTGTGGCTCAAGTGGCTGAGATGACTAAGCGACAGCCCATGTCAAGCCCAAGAGTCTGGGTTCACAATCCAGGGCTGGGAGAGAAATTCCAAAAACATAAAAATAACAAAAGAGGCAAAGCACAGGTCCAGATGCAGTACTGTTGAAGACTGGATGAGGGAATGGGACCGCCTGATAGTCCACCAACATTGAAAGTTACAAAACATACCTACTCTATTAGCCATCACTTGGAGGAATATAAAAAGTGAGAGTGAAAAAATGGCAATAAAATTGATTTTGAATCATCTGAGGTAATTATCCCACATGACCTTAGTGCTTACTTTGGCTGGAGAGCCAGGAATCATGTGCACATGAGTAGGCAAAATGCACTACAGTTCCAAAACCTGTTAGGGAAATCCTAGTGGAGTCTACAGGTTGATTAACAGGATACTACAAAGATGGATGGAATACAGGGGAAGGTTGGGAATATAACTGGAAGGTTGGAACAGATTTCATGTGAAGTGGTTGTCTCCTTTAGTTGACTGTATTACAGGTATGGATAATATAGCCTGTTAGGGAGCATTTTCCTTACCTAATCCTGTAAAAGATACAGGGGTAAAGGAAAGCCATAAAATAAAAATTCCCAAGTGACATAATCAAAAATCTCTTTGTATCTATTGTACCCAGTTTAGAAGTTAAATACACTAAGTTTGCTATTTTAGTGGTTATACATAATCGTTCTTATATATGCCTGATGTAGACGATCCTAAATACTTAATATTTCTATTCTACTGTGATCAATACAAGAATCCCACAATATTTTATTCTCATCTTTCTTATGTCATCTGTTTTCCTTGCCTAGTACTTAATTCAGCTTGTTTATATTCATTTTACAATTGCTTTTTCTGACTTAGAATTTTTAAAATTATCCCTACATATATACCAATCTCTTAATGAACCATAGCTTCTTAAGCAACACTTGCACTTGTGGATTCAGTTTGTTTTGGTCTGAATCATATCCTTTGGCAGCTCTTTCAGCAAGGATACATGCATGGTGTTCTCTCTCAATATGAAATGAAACAGTGATACTCAGTCAATGTCCTTTGCACTGAGTCCGGAAGCCTATGTAACGGTACTTTATCAAAGGTTCAAGGAAAAAAATATATTTATAGGCTCATATTAAAAGTAACAAAGATAAGAAATTTAGTGTAAATTCATGTCACTTCTTAGAATCATCTTCATAATATTCATGACACTTTCCTCTTTCAATATTTCCAGAGGGAACATAGCATGGAATCATGGAACCAAACAAGCGCATCCGAGTTTATCCTCATGGGACTTGCCGAAAACCTAGAGCAAGAGCCTATACTTTATGCTGTGTTCCTCTGCATGTATGTGGTCATGGCCATGGGCAACCTGCTCATCATCCTGGCCATCAGCGTAGACTCCCACCTCCACACCCCCATGTACTTCTTCCAGGCCAATCTCTCCATAGTTGATTTTGGCCTAGCCACCAACACTGTCCCCAAGATGTTGGTGAACATCCAAACTAAGAGCAAGATTATCTCCTATCCCTGCTGCCTGACCCAAATGTACTTTTTCCATTTCTTTGGCATCATTGACAGTGTCTTAATAGCCGTGGTGGCCTACGACAGGTTTGTGGCCATCTGCCACCCCCTGCACTACACCACCATCATGAACCAGCGCCTCTGTGTTCTGCTAGCTGGTACACCATGGGTGTTTTCGTACTTCATCTCCCTCACACACATCCTCCCGATGGTACGCCTTGTTTTCTGTGGCAACAACAAGATTCCACACTATTTCTGTGACCTCACTCCCCTGCTCAGGCTCTCTTGCAGCGACACCACCGTGAACAAGATCTTCGTGCTCATCGTTGCGGGGATGGTCATAGCCACCCCCTTCGTCTGCATCCTGGCCTCTTACGTCCGCATCATCGTGGCCATCTTGAAGGTCCCCTCTGCGGGAGGCAGGAAGAAAGCCTTTTCCACCTGCAGCTCCCACCTGTCTGTGGTTGCTCTCCTATATGGGACCACCATCGGGGTCTACCTGTGTCCGTCATCTGTCCGCACGGCTGTGAAGGAGAAAGCCTCTGCAGTGATGTACACTGCAGTCACCCCCATGCTGAACCCCTTCATCTACAGCCTGAGGAACAGAGACCTGAAGGGAGCACTGAGGAATCTATTGAGCAAAAAAATCACCTCATCTTCCTGACCACCCAGATACCTGAAAGTTTCCAGGCAGAAACATCTCAAAATCTATGGTCTTGGGCAAGAGTATGGAATGGCTTGGGTAGAAGAGCAGCTACACTGAAGTTTGAATTGCTGAAGTGTAAAGGAAACATCAAGATGAACCTGTGACCTTTTATCAGATACTGGGACCTCAAAGGGTCCTTGTGGTTTAACCTCATGCTATCTAATTAGAAAGTCTAACCCTACGAGTTTGGATTTCAAAATCTGCCTAACATGCAACAAATATTTATTGGGTTTGATGTTAGATGCTAATCATAGAGTGGAGATCAGGAAAGACAAGATCCCAATAATTTGGAGTTTATAGTTGAGTGTGGAAGAGGATAGCAGACACATCATAAAATCACCATGAACGTGAAGAGGGTAGGATGCAGTAGGAATACCCTACAGAACCTGGAGGGGAGGGTTGCGGGTGGTTTTCTGGGAAATCTGATCTACAGGTCAAAGGATAAGAGTATGTTTTGAGGCAAATGTGAGGGGAAAGTACATCAGACAAAGACTACAGCATGGAAAAGGTCAGAGAGCAAGAGGAAGACAGACGGGTGAACTGTGAAGTGAAAAATCCAGTTATAGTGAATAACTTGGGCAATGTCAAATCAAGAAGGGATTGAGGACCAAGTCAAGACTTTGGCCTTTCTCCAAAGAAACTGGAGTTCATTTGACTTCCAGGCACCAAGTCAGGGATCATGTGAATGAGATGCACACACACCCCTTGCCCTCACCCCTACCGTATCTTCTGTAGGAGCAAGGTGGAAAATGCTAGAAGAAAGTTGTGGATGGCACAGAAAGAGATTCTAATCATACACGAAGAGAATAAGAACCATCACTTGATGCCATATATCATCACACCCAAAAAGGAAAATACCAATCAGTTAAAGCATTCATCTCTAAACCTAAGGGAAGCTGAGGCACATCTCAGATGCCATATAAGTAGCATATATGCATATAATTCATACAAGTAGCATCACTGCTTATAACATAATTAAGAGCTACACCATATCACATACCACATGACATTTCTTTTCTTTGTCTCACTTAGCCATTATAGAGCCCATTTTCTCTTTCAATGTGTAGTCTTGATATTCATGCAGAGATTAGCAACAAAAATGAAATGAGCAGTGACTTTTCATGGGCCAAAAATTTCAAGAGGTGCTAAGGATCTGAAGTCATGTTAAGTAGAATGACTTTGAAGAAGCATATATCCGATGTTTTTGATATTTCAAATTAACAGATTCCATAGAAAACAATATAGCAGTTCTTTAGAAAATTAAACCTAATAAGACAGCAGGCACTTGTTTTAAGGAAAGGTGCAGGCAAGAATGAGAATAGGGAGGCAGGAAGAGAGTTGAAGAAGCAGCACTTGATTTATTTAATGGAGGTGTTCAGTTTGATTGTTTCCCCAGTATCGGGTCTCAAACGCGGGTCCTTGGGATGTATGTGATTACATCCAGTGACCTTATTTGCTAGACCCCCACCAGGGTGTGCCAGCACTCACTTTTTGAGAGAAGGAACTCTAACATACAGGCTTTACAGCAGTTATTCACTGTAGCTATGTGTAGAAGAAATTCAAGTGTCCATTGATGCTACATGAACTTTGAAGACATTAAGCTGACTAAAATATCATACACAAAAGTAAATACTTTGTGATTCCATGTCCTTGGAGCACAAAGAAAAGTTAAATTTATAGGAAAGAAAGTACAGTGGCAGTTAACAAGGGCTGAAGGGAAGGAGTAGTAGGAAGCTATTTTTAATGGCTACAGAATCTCCATTTGGGAGATGAAAAGTTATAGGAATAAATGGTGGTAATGGTTGCACAAATGTGAATATTCTTAGGGCCTCTAAAGTTGTAAAATGTGTGTGTATATAGTTTTTCCTCTGAGCAGCGGAAATGCAAGTGGTTTTATGTTTTTTGTGCCTTTCTGTATCTTCCAATTTTTCTTCAGTTAACATTTATTGCTTTGGTAAAAAATACTTCAAATACATATCTTATTGTTGTTGTTTCATTTAGACATTATTTCACAATACTGTATAGGTTTTAAGTGTACATGTTCACACTTCTTCAAATATATGATACCACATCATGCCCACCACCCCAAGTTCTAATAATCCTTCACCACAATCCACTGAACACATTTTACTCTTTGTTCCTACTCCTCACCCCTTACCCTCTGGTAGCCTCAGTTCCGTTGTTAGAGTCTAAGGATTTGGGTTTTGTTTTGTTTCTTTAGATTCCACATAAGAGTGAAAACATCCAGTATTTGTCTTTATCCTTCTAATTTATTTCGCTAAGCATAATTCCTCCAGTTCCACCCATGTTGTCACAAATGTCATGATTTTGTCGTTTTTAGAGCTGAGTAGTATTCCATTGAGCATATGCACCATAACTTTTTATCCACTCACATCTGTCAATAGGTATTTAGGTTGTTTCTGTATCCTGGCACTTGTGAATAATGCTGCTATGACATATGGTGTATATTTCCTTTCACATTTGTGTTTTAATAATCCTTGGATAGATACATACTGATCACAGGTAGTTCTATTTGTAAGTTTTTTAGTAGCCTCCATATCGTTTTCCAATTTATATTTCGACCAACACTGTGAGGGTTCTTTTTCTCCACACCCTCGCTAACACGTGTTTCTAGTCATTTTATTCACATATCATTAGTTTAATATACTATACAAATTTCTAGTTAATAGAGTCACACCTCAATCAATGTGTGTAGCATGCCGTGTCCACCACCAGAGTCCAGGTACTATTCACATTATTAATTTGTAGTTCCTTCCTTCCTTTCCCCTCTCCTCTCTGGTAATCTTTGATACAGGCTATTCTTGCAGATGTGAGGTGTTACCACTGTGGTGTTGATATGCAATAAGTGATAGTGAGCATTTTTCACATAGCTGTTGGTCATTTGTATGCCTTCATTCAAAAAGGGTCTATTGACATACACTTCCTTATTTTCAGTGGGTTGTTGTTTTCTGTTGTGGTGGCAGTAGAGGAGTATGAGTTTTTATACAGTTTGGATATTAAACCCTGTTGGATGCATGGAATACACATATCTTCTCCTTATCAGTAAGATTTCTTTTTCTTTTTTCACATTGAAAATAACATATATTTTATTTTATTTTAATTCAAGCTCGTAATCAACAGCCAACTTTCCCAGTGCTACTCTACCTTCTACCGAGTCTTATTGGAATTGAGTGTATTAGATGTATGTTGTTTCTGGTGAGATTTCTGATGATCCGGAATCAAGACACAGTAGCATCGAAGGTAGAAAGATTTGCATCTGACATCCTCAAAAGCAAGACATAGCACGTTTTACTTTTAAGGTAAAGTATAATGATTTTGCCGTAACCTTCAATCCATGAAGTATTCATCACGGAACGATCCATGCTAACTCAGCACAATTCTTCTCATACATAATTTTCTTCAAGCAAGAAAAAGGCCTAACTGTAATTTTTAATGCACTTTGTATTATTTGAAAAGTCACTCTATAAATTATCTTAAAAGAAAGAGCAAATTCCAGAAGGTTTTTTTAATTTAACATAACACATGAAACCAGGCAAAGAAGTCTCCAAGAAATGATGGTGCCCTTTCGTTCTTCATCTTCTATGAACTTATTACATTTCTTTAAAAGATATGAGATATTTATTTTAATCACAGAGGCAATCCAAGTGTGAATAATTAAATGTATTATCTTTTAGCATCCCCCCTTCCATGCCGCTTCAAATAGAAAACAGTGCTAAATGTCTCTTCATTACTTATTTGATCATACTTTTTCCAACTATGTTTTTAAAGCACACTAATTTGATCTTCTGAAATCCTTTCTGGAACTACAAATCATTCTGTTAAAGAAATCCTGGAAATGCGCCGAGGCACATCTTGTCAACGAGATATCAGATCTTTCAAGTAAAGCTTGGAGAATGCCACCCATGGCCACCAGTCCATTTCTTGCTGCCACTATGGCTCTTGTTAATGCACCACTTGTGATGAAGCTCCAGGAGTCATCTTTTCCTCTGACATGAATGATACTGTAGTTAATCATGGAAAATAGACCTCCACAAACTGCAAAGCTACCTCCTAACTGTGGAGACCTAGTTCTAATGGCTGTCAAATATGCTCATAATCTGTGGTTGACACTCCCTGGAGAATTTTAAAAAAACTTGGAGTGTTTGAAGGATACCACCACCCATTGTAAAATCCCCACCACAGTCATCCACAACTCACCAGGGGCAGGGTCTTGACTCCAATGGCACGAGCCATCTTTTTCTTCTTATTTTTTAATTTATTTTTATTTTTTAGAGGAAAGATGCAAGCAGAATGAAGGCAAGTAGGGAGGAAGGCAAAAAGAGAGGGAAGGAAAAAGCATAGTATTTTGTATTTTATTTAGATGTTTATCTTGGTTGTTTCTCCCAGCCCTGGGTCTTGATCCAGGGACCTTGGGATGTATGTGAACTAAACAACTAGGCTGCCAGGGCACTGCCACCTTTTTCTTTTCTTTTAGTTTTGGTTGTAGTATAGAATCATTTTTTGAAAGGAAAGGTGTAGGAAGGAATGAAGGTGAACAGGCAGACAGGCAGGAAGAAAGAGGAGGAGAAAGTGTTTTAATTGCATTGCAGTTGTTCAAACTGGTTGTTTTCCCCTGGTCTCAGGTCACAAAGGCAGGGGTGTGTAGCCTGTGTTTTTTGGAAGTGACTGACCTATCCACTGCTCCATCAGGGTGTGCCAATCTTTTTTTGACAGTTTTTATCACTACACAGAAGCGTTTTAGTTTGATGTTCCAGTCGTTTATTTCTGCTTTCATTCCCCTTGCTATTAGTAAGGTGGCCGTGTGCTCAGATACCTCTCTGTAGGCAACGTCATGGAGCATGTTGCCTATATTTTCTTCTTCTTTATATTTTATGATGTCGGTCTTACATCTAAGCCTTTAATTCATTCGAACTAATTTTTGTGAATGGTGTTAAGAAAGTTGTCTTGTTTTTAGCTCACCTGTATTTTTAGGTACCCTCTTATGCATGATTTTTTTAAGAGAGATGCAAGCAGGAATGTAGTTGAGCAGAGGCAGGCAGACATGGAGAGAAGAAAGAAGCACTTTATTTATTTTATTTGGTTGTTCATCTTGGTTGTTCCTTCCCACCCCGGGTCTTGAACCAGGAACCTTAGGATGTTATGTGAACTAGACTGCTAGGCCACCCGGGCATGCGTAATCATGCTTTTTAATGGAATGCAATTAAGAGGTTAAGAATAACATTGAGGTACACCCTGAAACTGGTCACAGTTCACATACATCCCAAAGACTCAGTTTCAAATCCTGAGGCCACAGGGGACCAACCAAGATGAACAACTAAATAAAATAAATAAAGTGCTTCTTCCTCTTTTCTCTTCCTGCCTGCCTGCTTCTGCTCATTCCTGCCTGCACCTTTCCTTTAAGAGAGAAAAAATGAATAATATTAAAATGACATTTTTGCATAAGATGGGTTTCAAATAATTTATCTTGAAAACTATAGATTAGCAAGGTGTATAAATATAAAGACTTAACATGTAGTAAAATTAATTTATTAACACATGTATATTCCAAAGTCCTTAAAGGTAAAATGCCTTTAAGTGGATATCAACTTACACCATCTCCACCTTTTATATTATGGTTGCAAGCTAACCAAATTTAAGACTTCAGACAACCATCTGCTAATGTCTTTTAGTGGCTTTATAACGTACCACAACTCAATTAAGAATGAAGAACCACAATGTCAACCCACACTCGCCCAATGTGAAGTTAATATGCATGGAAACTGTGACAAAATTGGAAAAGTTGTTTAAAAAGGGAGCAACAGTTCAACCTGGATTGGCTGCAGTTGGAATTTAATAGCGAATAGGTTCTATTTTCTATTGTAGAAAACAGAGAGGGCAAAAATTAAGATTCTGGCAACTTTCACTGACTCTTAATAAGAAACAGCTATCGGCAGCTCCTGGTGGCTCAGGCACTATGCAGTCGCACAGCATGTGAGCCACTGAAAGCCGTGGATTTGGCCGTGGGGCAGGGGGCGCCCAACAATAAATAAATATTTTTCCTCCTCTTCCTTTGCATCTCAAACATGCTCTTCCTCCTCTCTGTTCCTTCCTCGCAAAAAAAAGTCTTAAAAAGAAAAAAACAACCCTGAGTGTTTGCATGTAAACAAGTCCTTAAAATGTACTTATATATTATTTATACCCACTTGCATACGATTTCTCAGTAAAAAAATGGAGTCTTCTCGATACTATTAATTAAAGGTAGAGAGGCCTTTGTAAGCAACGTTTTTTTAAAAAAGAAGCCTGGGTACGCCCTGGTGGCCTAGGGGTTTAAAGCAGGCGCAGTCCTCACACATCCCAAGGTGCCTGGTTCCAGACCAGGCGCCCAGGGAAAGAACCTGGATGAAGGACAAATAAATACGGTGCTTTTTCCTCCTGCAACCCCCGGGGCTCAGGCTCCAGTCCACAGGTGACTGGAGCGGGGGCTGCAGTGGAGGGCACCTGAGTGGGCCACTGGGCTCCTGTGCGCTGCATGCTGGGCCAGCACCAAGGCACCTGGACCCAGGGAAGCAAGTGCACTGAGCCAGGCGGGGGGCGCCCCTCAGGGTGCCGGCTGCGGGAAGAGGTCGTGCTGAGTCCCACACCCCCCACCTCCAACGCTGCAGACGCGGAAACACAGGGCGTTTTCGGCACAGCGCACCAGTCCAAGCGGCCCTGGACGTGTATCATGTCCTACTCGCTGCAGGCGGCTGACCCACGACACCAGGAACGTTACTGCGGACAAATATCACGCTTTTGGCTTACAATTCGCATCACATTTCAGACGCAGAGCAACACGCTACAGCCGCGGGCTTGGTGCTCCTCTGAGGACGTCGCGCCTCCCTGCCCTCCGCCCTGCGACGTGGTCCCTTACCTTCGCGCAGGCAGAGGGGTGACTGGCAGAGGAGTGACGGGCAGAGGGGCTGGGCGCTTCCAGGCGCCCGGTCTTCGTGGTGGCGGAGGCGGCGCCTGACTGCACCAGGGGGCGGATCCACTGCGCTGGGCAGGCGCGTCGACGTCATGCTGGGACTCAGAGCAAAAGCCACACTGAGAGCTGCGGACAGACGTCGCACTTCAGGAGCCGCACGCGTCCCGCTGCCGGCGGACGCACTACACGTTGTGGGCTGCGAGCAAACATCACACTCAGGGCGCAGCGCACGTCAAGCTGGGGGCCTGGGGCACGCACCTCGCTTCTGCCCACTGAGCGACGTCACGCTGTGATGCGGCCGCACGGCGCGCTCTGGGCACAGGGCCACGCTAAGGACCGTGGACACAGTCAGGGTGCGTCCTCCGCACGCACGTCACGCAGCCGACGGTGGAGCCGCGCTGAGCTGAGCTGCAGACTCGGGCCTGCGCAAAGCGACCGCCCCGCCCTGACAACCATGCCTCCAGCCAGAGCGTCGTCAGAGGAGGCGCAAACTGAGGCCTGTCACCCGGCAGTGGCGCTGGGGACCCGCTCCCCACGCTCCTCCGGATCCCCTCCCCCGCAGGTCCCGTCCCCGCAGCAGCCCCGGTGCCCCCAGCTCTGCCTCCACCGGGTCCTGCAAAGGGCGGAGCTGCAGCTGCCCCAGCTGGGAGAGCAGCCGGACTAAGAAGTCCTGTCTTCTACTGCGGTCACAACACGGGCACATGTCTGGGATCCACCCTCGCCACCGGTAAGCCACCAGCAAGTTGCGCTGGCCAGGCCCGGTGGGGCGCCCCATCCCTTGTTCCCCGGGAGAGGTTGAAGGACTCTGGTGGTCTCCCGGGTCTAGGGGAAGACCAGGACCAGGCGAGCCCCCAGCGCCCGCATACGGTCTCCAGCAGAGCATGGAGACTGCCCGCTCCTGGTCTCCCCGGGCGCACGCTGCAGAATGGGCTCCCTGAATTGGGTCCCTCATGTCACCTGCCGCTGGGCGCCTGGAATTTCCCCGCTGCCTCTTCCTTTGCTCTCTACTCTGCTTCCTTCCTCTTCCCCTTTCCTTGATCTTGCTTCCTGCCATGTCTTCTCCACAGTGACAGGGACGGCT
>RJWH01011149.1:0-13474 GCA_004363575.1 Solenodon paradoxus | reverse complement strand
AGGTGACTATCTCATCCAGCAAGCCTGGGATATGCTGCCAAGTGAATAATCCACTAGTTCTGCCAGATTCTGACCTGCCACTGGAGAAGTTCCCAGATACAATTCCAGGCCCAGATGAGTGACCAGAAATCACAGTGGTAGAAACCTAAGGTGGTCTTCATCCCCTTCACCACCAATCACACCCACTCTCAGAAGACAAAGAGGTGGTGGGCCAGCTGTGGTCATTGTATCTCTTCTCTTAATCTTCAAGAGCAATGAGTGGCTTATGGAGAGCAAGGCATTAGGCACAAGGGCTGCCTGTCCAAGGTCACACCCTGCCTACTCACAAGCAAGGTCACCTTGGGCCCCAGAAGAGCTTCTCTCAACCCAGAGATAACCTGGCTTCAGGAAACTGTGTATATTTAATCTCCTAGAGTTGAAGACCAAAGCAATGCCACCTCATTCCCTGAGGTCAAGCACAGAACTAGAATTCTGCAGACAACTGGCCCATCCAGGGTCAATCTCTTGTACGCTAGCCCCAATCCCTGATTTGTCCTTAACCCCAAACATGGCTTATTTCTGAGTCTGTTCAACCGAACAAGTTCCTCATCTATGAAATGAAATGAAACAACTTGATGGAGAATGTTGCTTTAGAGCTGATAGGTAAAAGGTAAATAAACCCATGTCATCAGTTAAACTGGCCATTGAAGCTTATGGTTGAATCAAAAAAAAAAAAAAGTCCAGAAATAAAATGTCAGAGTACTGAGAGTGTAGTTTATTTTTACTAGCAACAATATATGAAGCAGAAGGACAGAACCATCCCTCATGACTAAGGGGAGATGGAGAGACCAGACACCCAGTCTCCTTTGGGAAAATCTAAACAGTTTCAGCCCTCTATTCATCATCCCATGACCAAGTGCCACCTCGGGTGGTGGCAGACAGTGCCAACCTTGGACATGTGTATGTATTCAGAGTCCTGGAGGGCAATGATTCCCATCACAATGGACCCATCTCCACGGGACGCTGACAGGAAAGAGGTAATTGTCACCAAATCAGTAAGGCCAGGACAAGGAAGCAGACAGGACGGGGAGGTGTAGATTGGCCCATGCCCAGTACCCAGGGTGGAGTGTGATGGAATCTGCCTATCAAGCAAAGGCCAAGCAGCTTGGGAAGTTCTCGAGAAGCGCCCCAAATTCTGAGTCCAGCTCACACTGACCTCTTGATATCCCGTGTTCCCAGGCCTCACGTGTAAAGAAGGGAGAGGGCTCCCATGAGCTGAGAAAATGGGAAGATAGGGGAGGTATTTAAAAAGAGAAAAAAGAACAGTTCTTATTGATGTCATGGGGGTGAAACACTACAGGAGACAAAATTTGGGGGACACTGTGGAATATGGGGGTGCAGCTTTTGAGACTGACAGCTTTTCTGATGAGTATCCCAGATACTAAAATAAAATGCTGGCGTGCTGAATTATATTTCCTGCACGAGCATACGGACGGATACTGTATCACTATGATGGCCTGGCTGTTTGAAAACAACATTCCTTTCTTACAACAAGCTTTCTATTTAAGGAAGGCAGTTTGTGAACTGCTTTTTGTACAATTTTGGCTTGTATAACTTGTTTTATCACTTCTGATGGTAGATTAGAGAGGCAGCATAGCACAGGGGAAAGCCCGTGGGCAAAGACCCTGGCTCAGCTCTGGATGGCCTTCAAGCGGGGAGACCCTGAGCCAGTTCCCTGAGCATTCTGAGTCTGCGTTTCTTGCTTTGTAAAATGGAGACACAAGTTAAAAGGATTGTTCTTCCGACTTCAGATGGTTGTTATAAGGGCAGAAGAAAACCCTGGAAAAATCTTTGATAAAAATAACATGCTATACAGATTCAAATTAGTTATAACTATTACCTGAAGTCCAGACTAAAGAAGGACACCTCCAGACAGCATTATTGCTGGAGAGCAGGAATTGAGAATGGAAAGTCCATATAATCCAGTTATTCCTCTACTGGTTATTTACCCTAAAAACACAGCAAGATTTATTTGCAGATATATTTGCACCCCCATGTTCACTGCAGCATAATTCAAAATAGCCAAGAGTTGGAAACTACCTAAATGCCCACCAACAGAGGAGTGGATAAAGAAGATGGGGCACACATACACTATGGAATACTACGCAGCCATCAAAAGGGAGAAATCCTGCCATTTGCAGCAACATGAATGGACTTGGAGAGAATTACGCTTAGCAAGATAAGCCAGAAGGAAAAAGACAGACATCGTATGGTAGCACTCATATGATGTGTATAGAGACAGAAAACAATCGAATGACATAAATTAAATACTAGAGTTAAAAAAAAAAGTGAGAGAACTAATCCAAACAACAATGAACACTTAGTGGTGGGGGACAAAAAGGCAAATCAAAGGTTACTAAAGAGATGGGGAGGGGTGGGGGGAAATGGGGCAAAGGGGATTAATTGTAAAGTGAAGGGGGAAAAATGGTGAAATAGTGGTAAATCAATTGTGCTATATGCCAATGTAAATTCGCTATTATGTGTACTTCCAAACAAGTTATTGCCAAAATGCAATATCCCTTCAATAAAAGACACACACACACACACACACACACACACACACACACACACGTAGCAGCCACACCTAAAAAAAAATGCTTTAAAGGGATTCTGACGGAACTCCATCCATTGCTTCAGAACTTGGGTTGCCAATGCTAAAGATCCATGGCTAGAAGTTAGGTGCCTCGTAAGGATTCCAGGGACAGCACTCAAGTGTGGTAGTGACAAGAAGGCTTTGAGGTTAAATCCTATCTGTACCCACAATGCACCTATGTATCTGCTCAGGACACAGAGCCTCAGAAGACAAATAACTACACACCTGTTAACTGGCTAGGAGTATTCGCTATAAAGGGTGTATGTGTGTGATTGTAGGAAATTTCATGCCCTCAAACTGGTCATTCTAGATTTGTTTTATAGTTGTTTGACGTCTTGGCATCACCAGGAGGCATGTGGCCTTCAGTGCATAGGAACCACCCCTCCATAAAATCAATTTTCTTTTACTAATTCTATTCTGTTATTGACATTCACGTGTATTTTTTTTTCTATAGTTCATGTGGCCTATGTCATATTAGTATAAAAATGAAGTTACCTACAGCTAACATGAAACCACCTACTTCCTGTGTGATTCTGCCAACCCCGCATGCGAGTGATTCTTTTCTCCAAGAATTCTGATGGTCTCTAGAAAGGGACGCATCATAACTGCTTTTAACTTAGTTCTTTCTATTACTTCCTGGTTTCTTAACGATTACGGCGACTTCCCCTCCAACACTAACTTCCTTCAAAGGCACTACCATCAAAATCTGAGGCAGATGCTTCCACCAGCCGAGGGTTTCTGTGCCTGATGCCCAGGGAGCTGCTGCGGAAAATGAGGGCACCGAGCTGCATATTCACCCTGCAAAGGGCACTGCTACCGTGGCTCCTTCCACCTGCTGCTGTCATCACTGAAGCTGTGTGCGGGGCTGTCTTCAAGCAGCTTTGTGGCTCACTTCGCTTGAGGACTGCAGCAGTGCAAGATCTGAAGCCACCTCAGTGTTCACAAGAGAGAGGAAAGACGTGCATCTTACCGCGAGAGATCACATTATAGATTTCACTGACCCCATGCTTCTATTTGTAGAATTACTGAAAGAATAATGAATGTATTTGTATGTCATTATTTACCCCTTACTTCTAAAACTACCCTCGCTCCCAAGTAAGCTTCATGAGTCTAGGGAGCAAAGCCTATGGCACAGGGACCTCATTTCCTTTCACATTGGAAATTCCCTAATAAAACCCTTTGACATCAAAAAATAAATCCTAGCTGTACCCAAGTGTCCACATAAAACACTGATAAAAATAATGCTATTGATGCATCCTGGTGGAGTGATGGTTTAATCCACCAGCTCCGACTGAGTGTAGTCCACATACATCCCAAGGATCCCAGTTCATGTCCCGGGACCAGGGGGAACAGCCAAGATGTACAACTAAATAAAGGTAAAATAAGAAAGGCATCTTCCTCTTCTTCCTGCCTGCCTGCCTCTGCTTGCCTTCATTCCTGCCTGCACCTTTCCCTTAAAAAAAATAATGCTGATATCACATATACTCAAAAGAAATAAAAACTAGTATTCAGACAGATACATGTACATGTATGTTTATACAGTACTTTTCACAGCATCAGAGAGGTAGAAAGAAATCAAAGGCACATCAGTAGATGAAAACATAAATTGTGGTCTAGCTACACAAAGGAATATTATTCTGCCATGAAAAAGAATAATGTACTGACACAAGCTACAAAGTAATGAACCTTGAAAATATGAAAGCAGAGTGAAAGAAATCAGGACAAATATTGTATGTTCCAATTATATGAACCATCCAGAATAGGCAAATCCATAGAGATAGAAAGCAAAATGGCGGCTGCCAGGGCTGGGAGAGAGGGGGTTGGGAAGTGAGTGCTTAATGGGTAAGGAGTTTCTTTTGGGATGATGAAATATTTTGAAACTAGACAGAGGTGATGGTTGTACAGCATTGTGAATATACTAAATGCCACTGTATCATTTACTTTAAAATGGTTAACTTTATGTTATGTAAATTTTACCTCAAAAGTACAATTTTAAGCATGCCCTGGTGGCCTAGGGGATTAGTCCCCTGGGTGTAGTCTGCACACATCCTAAGGACCCTGCTTTTCGAACAGGGTGGTGGGGTGGGGAACAACCAAAAAGAACAACTAAATAAAATAAAATAAATTCTTCTTCCTTTCCTCTCTTCCTGTCTGCCTGCTTACCTTCATTCATGCCTGCATCTTTCCTTTAAAAAATACAATTCCAATAATAAATAACAACAACAAATATAGCCCCACCACCATCCTCAGGCTTACTATGTGGATTCAATGAGATAGTATGTGTAAAACACTTAGCACTATGCCTGGCATGGAGTAAACACTCAAAAATGCTGACTTTTGTGACCTTTCTCTCATCTGTCCAAGAAAGAAGGTGAAATACTTACCAAAGCCATGATGTGAGGCATGAATGAGATTGAGGCTCCTACTAAAAGTGGGGAATCTAACTTGTGCCCCCCAAGACACACCCCCTTCCCTCACTGAAGGGACCCCAAAGCTTTTTACCAGTTTTGTCTGTTTTGAATAAGTGCCAATAGAAAGGGTGACCAGACACCCTAGGTAAACCCCAGCGAGAGCACTCCAGGTCTTGAGGAAAACTCCTCTCTACAAGGGGAAAGAAGCCGTGTTTTACATTGTGAAAGGTAACACTTTCTCTCAAGAAGCAAGGAGAAGCCCCAGAGGCGAAATTTTCTGCAGATTTAAAGACACACCTGGGATGTCTTGCCATTCCTCATTTTTTCACTTTGATCTTCATTACAGTGTGGTGAGGTGTGGTTTGAGGTATTTGTGTTTTTCCAGCTCAAAGCAAAAATCCAGCACCAGTGAAGGCCGGGAAAGGAGTGACAGACAAGCTCACAGGAGCGTACAAGTCATGATAGAAAAGATGTCATTGCATAAATACCCCAAGATGTCAAAACAGTAATAAAACCATCTCTTCACTCATTTCATGATTGCTAATGACCCATGAGCTAAGTATCCATTTATGAAGCTCATGAAATGTGACATCTGAAGGTGTTACCTTTTGCAAATGAAAGGGTAAAGTTCTTTCGACCCATTTTTGTTTGTTGGCTATTTGGAAATTGTTTTAGCAAAAAGCCTAGTAAGACTGGACAATGGTGTAAAAGCTCAGATTCAGGCTGAAAAAAAAGAATCCAAGTATGAAAATATACTCCATCATATAAGATTGGTCATCTAATACAGCTGGCATTTTATTCCCCAGCCTTTAGTGTGTCCACAGGAAGCTATGCCACTGATTTATTTCCCTAGAGACCAGTGAGTGTGTGTGTGTGTGTGTGTGTGTGTGTGTGTGTGTGTGTGGAGTGGGGGAGGGGAACCAGTAGACCAAAGAGGTAGAGTCTTAACTACCTGACAAAATCCAATTTCCAACTAGGACCTAACTGAAAGGGAGTCTGAGAAATGTAGTTTTGAGCTCTTCAGCCTCTTCAGTATAGTAAATAAGACAAGATGCCAGCTGCCGATCCACCATTTTGTCAAGAATGAGCAAGACGGAATTTCTTGTAGGCCCACTCCCTGTCAAGGAATTACTAACAGTCACAAAGAGGACAACAGGAGATTTAAAAGTCCTTGAACTCCTCCAGTGCTCTCAGCCCCTAAAAGTCAAGGACACTGGCCTTAATAAGCAGTGCGTATAATAGTCCCATCTTTCTGGAGATGATGTTTGTGTGCGAATGAGAGATGAGAAAGGCTGCCTGTTTGTGTTGCTTCTAGAACTGAGTGCTTTGGAGATGTGGGGTGACCAAGTCCTTACATGGTCCTAACTGACATTCACACATGGGTCTCTTCTTCCATATTCCCTGGTTCTACTTCAGTGGGACATACGAAGGGATGATCTGACAGAGTGTCAGATGAGGAGTCATAATGCTGGGAGTGAGAATTAAATTGGAGAAGCAGAGGGGAGTGCCTGAGGCTCAAGTGTGAATGTTCTAGGGAATGAAGGTGGAATGATGGAAGAAGAAAAAGAGAAAGCTCCTACTTCCAATTATCTTCCCTTCCCAGGTCCCAGAGCCATATTTCACACACACCCATCCACACTGTTTATGCCCTCAGCCCTGCTACAGAGATCATGCAATTTAGTGAAAGCACCTGGCACATAGTAAGTGCTCAGTAAGCATTTCTTTAAAAAAAATAAAGTGATGGAGGCCTCAGGGTCCTAAACCCAGGTATCCCCATTCCGATAATGTCATTGTTACACAACAATCCACTCTAAAAAGGAGCCGTTTAAAAAGTGGAAGCAAAAGGATAAGGGTTTAGCCATCATCAAAAAGCCAATGCTAATGGGAAATTAATAGGCCACCATTGCCAGAGCAAATGCCAAGAATTCAAATAGCACGTCTCCCTCCAGAACACATACTGTGTAATTTAACAAAATATATATGGGCCAGGAAGACAAGGGATACATTGATTTTTTCTTTTCTTGCCAGCCTTAAGGTTCTAGAAAGATCAGGTCATTTTTCTAAGAGGACGTTCACAGTCACCATTGGGGGCCAGCAGTGTGGGAACTGCAGACTCAGAAGGCAAGAGGGACAAAAGAGGAAGTGACGTCAAAAGCGGGGTGTATTGGAGCTCAAAGGACCTTGGGGGTGGGATGGTGTCTGGCTGAAAGTGGATAAAGTTGGGATGCAGACAAGGGCTGAGGCTGCCCACCTTTCATTTTCAAGCTGGGTGCTGGGCCACATAGAAAGGTCTGACTACTTAAATGCAGGCTGCTCTTAAGTCAAATGGCATGAGCTGCCTGGTGCTGGCACAGGAGTTGCAGCCTGAGCGCCGAAATGTGCATTTGCTAGCTGGAGCGTGGAGAAGACGGAGTGTCCGCCCTCACTCCCTCCTCACCGCAGACCAAGAAGCTGGCAGGGACCCGATGGCCAGGGAGACCTTGCTCACCTGACCCTCCCTGGGAAACTGGGCCCTCTCCTCTGGAGCTCTGAAGGAAACTTCCAAATAGTCGGTGAGAAAAACAAGGCAGTCACTGCAGGAAGAAAGAAATGGAAGGAACCAGAGGAGACAAAAGGGCTCTTTCCCCCCAAGTTGACATGGGCATCCGTTTAGTGTTTAAAAGTGGGTCCATGGTGAGGAACGTTGACATTATCTGTTTGGTAAGACTGTTCCACGAACGCTCCGTCTAATGATGTGAGGTGCAGTCGTAGGCACCAAAAGCTATCCCGAAGGAAACTGGCTTTCTCTGAAGGTGCTCCAAAGACCCATAATATTCCCAAACGCACCCATCGAGAGCTGCATTTCCCATGAGCACAGTGATCAGAGTGTCAACACCATACCTGTGCACTCAGCGCACGCCCTGGTGGAGCAGCGGTTGGGTCAGTCGCCTGCAAAGGAGCACAGGCCGCATACTCCTGGGTTCAAGTCCCAGGCCCCGGGGGAAGCAACCAGTGTGAACAACTAAATAAGCATTAAAAATAAAGACGCTTCTTCCTCGTCTCTCTGCCTGCCTGCCTGCTTGCCTTCATTCCTGCCTGCACCTTTCCTTTAAAAAAAATCTGTACACTTGGTGGCCCTTTAACACGGGTGTTGCTTTGCCTATTTTCAGGTGGGACAAGAGCATCTGGGAGCAGTTAAGGGCCTCGGCTATGGAAACTTCCACATCTGATAAGTGGCGAAACCGAAACTCAGCCCCAGTCCCCACACACAGGCCCCTGTCCCACTCTTGGGAAGGAGCAGCTGAAGGTATCTGCAGAGACATACACTCCCCACTGAGTCACCAGGTGACCAGTCCTTTTGTCGCCTGCCTCGCCTGGAAGGGAATGCAGGCTTCGCTCTTTACTCCTAGTGCTGCTGCTTCTGGAGGCACGTTCCAGCAAGACTCGCAGGAGGAGGCAAGAGCTGCCCTCACCGCAGGCAGCAAGGCGATCACAGACGGCCAGGCATCTCTATGAACCTTCTCCTCCCCTGGGCAACTTCCAGATGACAAACAAACGATAAGATGCCATAGGAATCCAGGAAGACTCCCAGCAAAAGGAAACCTGGCGTCAGCCTCGCAAACATTCGCTTCAGTCATCCGGGTACCCAGGGTTTATGGCCTCAGGAAGTAATTGCATCCAAGGCTCCCGGTTTGGTTTGCTTTCCATGCCTGTGAGCCCCAGCGTGTGAATCATCACGGAGCAGGACTGGGAAAGGCGCTGGCCTCCCTTTCCCATCTACTAGGGGGCTCATTTCATCAAGCCACTTATCCTGGTATCAGTTCACACATGTGCCTCGGAAGGCTTCTTCAACTCCAGTCAAGGTGGCTTCCAGGCATACTGCAAGAATCAGACGCAACTCCAAGATTAGGACTAACACAGTAAAGCTCTCCTTGGACCTGCAGCCAGAAGAGAGATGCCTCACTAAACAGTGCTCTCGTAGCGCTCTCTGTCCATGGAAATCACGCTTCTGATCTGCCTCCCCACATGAAGCCCATCTCCTCTCAGAGTCCCACACGGTGGTACGTGAGAGCTGTTTTTATCCGTTGTCAATCCACTGGGTGGCACCAAGGGTAAGAGCGCAGAGAAGACCCACCCATGCACCCGCTACCAGGCCATGCACCCGTCCTCCAGCTACTGTGTACACGGACTGCTAGTGATTCACAACTGCCCTTGTCTCACGGAAGTTGCCTTTGGTGGGTGACAGCCAACTTGCCTGGGAGGTTAGGCACATGCCCTCCCCACAAGCAGTCTCCCTGCCACCGACTGCCTGGTGTGCCACGCAAAATCCCTCTCTGTAGGCCACAGCCAAGCTCAGCTCTATCTGAGACCCAGATGTGGATCAGCAGCGCTCCCTTCCACCTTCCAATTCCTCCTGAGAGCTCTCTTCCAGCGTTCTTCCTGCACTAATGCTTGTCTCAGGCTCAGCCTCCAGGCAATCTGGCTCAAGATACAAAGTTAGAAGCAAAGAGCAGTAGAGTTAAACCCTGCAATGAAGTACCTCATCCACCAAGATGGGATGTAAAGCAGGGGATGATGGGCCGCGCGCTCAAAGAAGGCCAAGGTCAAGTTCTTATTTGGGGGAAGGGGAAAGTGACTGGGAAATAGCAAGCAGACCTGTCTCACCAAGTGATACAGTGAGCTAGTCCCCCAAGTCCCCAGTATCCTCCTGGCCCCGTCTCCCCAGATAAGTCAATGAAAGAGGTGCACTCATCAGGAGATTCCAGGGACATTCTAACCACCCATGGAACCCTGAACTGTCCCTATTGCTATTTAAGCCAGAGAGGGCCACCACCACCAAAGAATGCCACCCGAGGCTGCTCTAGGAGATCTTCGGACTACACAGTCGGACTCTCGGAAACCTAGTCAGAGAGTTATGTAGCCTTGCCTAATTTTTCATTCACCTCTTCGGCATGGCATCTGACATGTGTGAATTATGTCTTGTTCCATGTTTACATACTATGAGGAAGGTTTAGGGTTAAAGTCGTTAAGTTCAAAGTAGACAGCAATCACAGCCTCATCAATTTCCACCAGTTAAACTTTCTAAATTTACACAAACACAGGAAGAGGACGGTCAATGTGAGCTTTCAGTGTGTGAGCAGGTTATAAAATTACAAGAACTTAACTGTCCAGAATATCCAGAGAGAGAGAAAACCAGGACTAAGGGACACTTCTACACTGCTTCAGCCGCAGTGAATGAAGGCTCCATCTCTTTGATGTTGCTCAACCACCACTCAATCTAACCACCACGGGAGTCTGGGCTTGGCTGAACGTCTGGTTTCTCCAGCCGCTCTCAGGGGCCTATCATCACATTGGAGCTGTGGTTAAGCAAAATTACAGCAACATGGCCGGTGTCCTTTGGCACCCCTAAACCTACACATCACGGACCAGCACCAGAGCAAGCCATTAGACCAGACCGAGTAGAGCGATGGCAGGAACCTCCTGACTGACTTTGCGACGGTGATATTAGGTGCCCCAAACTTGGAGCTGTATTTTGTGAGAGCAGTTCTTCCTCTGCCACCCTGGGGCGAGGCAAGATTGCATCAGGGGGTGGCTGAGGTGGAGGCAGGCGTGGGAGCCATCCAAGGGTTCACCCTCTGCGTCAGGGACAAGATCAAGAAAATTCAGGGAGGACATGAGGCTGCAGGAACAAGAACTCCCAGAGTCTGCTGGTGGCATCGCTAGCGAAATGACCACTTGGTGAATAATTGGACAATATCTAAACAGGGATGAGGAACCAGGCCTGGGATCTGGACATTTCATTTCTAGCTATAGACCCTCAAGCAATGTTTGTCAATGCTGGCTGCATATCAGGATTATCTGGGGGAGCTTTGAAAAAACACAGGTGCCTGCTTCCCACCTCCAGCGGTGGGGACTTAACGGGGCTGGGTGCAGCCTGGCACTGGGGCTGTTAAAGCTCCCTCAGCAATTTCAGTGCATAGAAGAGGTTCAGATCCACTGCTCAGAGACCTTTTCCCCTGGTCCCATAAGGATATTCAACGCACTGTATTTATTGCATTCTAAGCTGCATTAGATTTGGTTGTTTTGTTTTTTGGTTTGTTTGCTTTGTTTTGTTGCCATTTTAATATCCCTGAAAATTGGGTGCAGCTTTACAAAGGTGACTTTGTAAATGCATTTAATTTTTTTTTTTTCACGAAAAGCTCTAGAGAAATTGGGGTGCAGCTTACAACTGAATAAAAATGGTCACTGTTTGTGCCGACATTGTTTGCAGGGACCAGAAATCAGAAGTAACCTAAGCATGGCCATCATTGGGGGATGTATAAATACACTGCACTGCAAGCCTTACAGAGCATTCTATTCCCCCAGGTGCTTAAAGATGGCGACAGGGCAACAGTGTGTACCCATGTTTCAGTCATAAAGCAAGTTACAGAATGACACATGCAATATCGCTGGATTTCGGCACCTTTTAAAAGATGCGAATTCTGTGCCTGAGTATGTACATATGAAGTAATATTAAAATGCATCCAGGCAAGGACATACCCACCAAAACGAGGATAAGTTATCACTGAGGATCACGGTTAATATGGAGCCACGATCAGATTAGACAGGAAACGTAGGGCTTTCCAATCTAACTATAACATTTTATTTCTTTAGATAAATCCTAAGCAAGCATGGGGAAAATGTTAGCGTTGATAGAATTGGATGGTGGGTACACGGCTGTTAGGTTATTCTTCAAAATAAATATTTAAAGCTACAGAACAGAACAGTGATCAGACTGATAAAAGGCCTCCACATCTGCGCCGGCCTCAAACTCATCGTGAGCCCCACAATGGAGAACCGTGGTAGTCAGTCCTTCGGAGAACCAAAACGAAACAAACCCCCAGAAATCCTTTTTGAGGCTTTACTCAGTGCCCAGAAAAATGCCAAGACAGTGGTTGCCGGCTACCACATGCAGCCATGTGCACTGGACGCAGAAGGCACCTGTCTGAGGAAGTGGCCAGGTGCTGCACATTCTGTGTGTTCCCATCCATTCAGCAAACATTTCTTTGTTTAGAGCCCCTTGTGCGTCCGGCCCGGAACGAGGTGTAGGGTTTCCCTTTTATCTCTTCCCAGTCATGAACCCAAATGACCGTGAGATTCTCTTTTCACTGCTAAGACTTTGCAAAATGATGCTGTGAAGCAGACAGGATTTTTCTTAGGCCAGAGTTTTCCCAGTTTTGGTTTAAGGGCATCAGATGTCTCCAATTATCTACACAGAGATTTGGGGAAGGAAGGAAAAAGTCCTTCAAGCAAACTTACCTTTAAGAGACAAATGCCTTTGGGAAACAGAACCCTGGGGGTGGAGGGAGGGCAGTAAACAGAGATAGACAAGAATCCTGCAAAAAGCCAGCAAACAGATGGAGGGTTTTGCAAAACGACAAAGGCTGAAATGAGTGTTTTCAGCAGGCCACTGAAGTGGTACCCAGAATGGGTGATGTTGCCAAACCAGTTCCCCCAGCAGGGCATTTGGCAGCATTCTCTTTTACTGGGGCTTGCCAAGGTGTTCACTGACACAGTCCTTTGTTGAGTCATTAGAGCTTTGCTCCCTGCGTCCCCAAAGGAACAGAAGTTTCTGCCCTCAAATGCGTAACTGGACCAATCCAAACCTTTCTGTCACCTTTGTAAACTCTGGCGCAGCTCCTCTCTGGGGTCCTGAAAAGTGGTCAATGGTGGATTGCTGCCAAAGCTGTGGAGAGGAAGTGCGGGGTACTGGAGGGGTGTCATCAAAGAACAGGGTGAGGTGGGGAATCAGGAGTCTTCAAGGAGGAAAACCTCAGGGCATGAGCCTCATTCTGGGACTGTGCCCTCACTGAGAATCAGAAGATGGCATGTGACCTTGGGATGTCCCCAGGTCCCTGCCTCACCTTCCCCTGCTCTGCTAGGCAGCTAAAGGAGGGCTCCCCTGCAGGCTGCATCTGTAAGGTCTGCTGGCTTCCGGCTGGCTGGGCTTAGTCAATGAGGGCAGTGAGAGGTGTCTGGAGGGTGGGAGGAGAGATGCTAGGGCATATGCTCCCATCACTCTTAGCCCTTGGCCATGACTCTTTCGGAGTCCAACTCCAACCAGTATTGCTTGCCATTATTCCACCTTTCATGAGGTACCTCTAGTCCTTAGGTTCTGGAAGCACCAGTCCTTTCCTCTGTCCTTCCAGCTTAAGAGTGATGGCAGCTTCCTGCTACTGCTAAACTCTGAGTTCCCTCCTCATTCTGTTTGACTTCTCAACTCTTCCATGGCCAATGTGACCAATTCCCTGTATCAAATTCTCTCTGTGTGAAATACCCAGAATGGTTCCCTTTTCCTGGTTGAATTCTAACAACACTGACACTTGGAGGAAGTTGTGTACCAATGAGTTCTCAAGTGGCGTATTCGCTACTTTTGGCATCATGATAGCTGCTAAAAGGCATTTGGTTTTTA
>RJWH01011148.1:0-13479 GCA_004363575.1 Solenodon paradoxus | reverse complement strand
AAAGAAACTAACAAAACACAACAAAATTCTCAAACTCTGAAATAAAGACTGTGGTTGGGGGGGGTCAGGCAACATGGGACTGAAAGAGTAAAAATAACAGTGGTGATGGGCATTAGAACTCTGGGGGTAGGTATAGTATGATATATACATTGACACTGAGGTAAAAGTCTCCTGGAATTTAAATAATATTGCAGGCTAATGAAACGGTCATTTTAAAAAGGGGGATTGGGAAGAATAGTTTTTCTCATTCTTGGAATACACTAAATAAAAGATAAATGTCTTATGATTTTAAAAAATGACATCAAAATTGTGTTTTCAGGCTTCTTCTATACATTCTGAAGGACAATGCATAAGCTTGGGCAACACAGTTTTAAAAACTGAAAGATGGTATAATAGTGATCATTTATTTCAGAGTTGTGTTATCATTCTAGGCTATTCCATGATTCTTCTGCTTTCTTATTGTTCTACTTTTTTTGACAAGTAATAATGAAGCAATTCCCAGGATGCTGAAATATTTCCAGATAGAAGAAAAATAAGATCAGCAATATCCCATAATGTATCTTAACTTCACAAAAGGGTTCAATGAACTCACATGGTAATTGCAAGACAGATAATATATCCTGTTCATTTTTCAAAAAAGTTGTTTCTGTTCTTTTGAAAACCTCTAAGAAAGCATAAAATCATGAAATATCAATGCTTACAACTAGTTCAAACTACTGTAAGTAGACACTTCAAAAATAAAATAAAATTGAGTCTAATAATCTGATGATATACAGAGGATTAAATTTCCACAGGTTCCCAACTGCCTTCAGGATTAAGTCCTTGATATGAATGAAAGACTCCCATAATTTGGATGATACTCACTCTTCTAGCTACATCACTGGGTGCTCCCTATACCCCAACCACCAAGCATTCTACACTCTAATTCTTCTAAACGAATTGTAGTTCCCCTGAATACACCAAGCTGTTTCACATTTCTATGCTTCTGTTCATCTTGTTCTTTCTGCTTATAATGTCTTCCTTCCCTAATCTTCTCGATGAACTCCTACCTTTTTTTCATTCTAAACTCAGCTAGTACCTCCTCCAAGAAGTTATCCTGTATCTATTGCCCATTTCAAATTCCCTGAGCTAGCTGTATTCTGCAATACCTTGATTGTGTACAATGCTATATTGTCATTGTTTACTTGTCTGTTCCCCTTATCAGCCAGTATACTCCTTTAAGTCAGGCAATATTTCTAATCCATACTCATAACCTCAGGGCCCAAATACTTAGTAAATGATTGTTGAGTGAATGGATGGATGAATGCAAGTAGGTATGGGGCAGAAAGTTTCTTTTTTATTTAATTAATTTTATTGAAGGAGCATTTCCTAGTAACATTATATAGGTTTCAGGTGTGCATTGTTGTAAATCTGCATCTATATATAAAGTAAGTTCACCACCACAAGTCCAGCTCTTCCTTTATACAACAAATCCTCTCTACCCAATTAGCTCACCCTCCTTTCCTTCTTGTAACCATTAATTTTATTTACTAAAAGATGATTTTTATTTGATTTCTATATATACCACATATAAATTAAATCATACAAAAGTTTCTATTGGAGTACACTGGGCAGCAAGACTCAAAAGGAAAAGTAGAACCAAACTATGAAGGGTCTTGAATAAGGATCCCTACATTTATTAGTGTTCTTCACTTTAATAGGCCTTCAAATACTGATCTTCCAACAACCCTGTAAAGTTGGTAGGACAGAAAATATGAAGAAGTGGATTTTCTGATCCATGACGTAACTAGTTTGAGGACATGTGCTAATTAGAAACTGAGATGTTCTGGTTCCTACTTCAGTTCTCTATTACACCAGTCTCTCTGGGCTAGGGCATTTAGGTTTTAATTTGTGGGCAATGGGAGGGTCAAAGGAACTATTGAATAAGGGAGTAACTAAATTAAATGTTTTTAGAACTTTTAGCTAGGAAATAGTAATAGATATTATTGCTCCATATTCAGAATAAAATATACTATATTATAATATACATAGTATGTAATATGATGTATATTTTATATAATGTATAATACATATAAGAAAGCATTCTTACATCTGTAAACCAAAGGAAAAATGTAAGAATGATAATTTTATCCTCCAAAATTCACCTTCCAGAGTAGCAAGGTAGTTCAAAGTGCCATAAAGTACATTATTATATGGTATATTGGATACACTTCAAAATAACCTGGGGCTGCAGGATGGGTGACATATAAATGAAATAAAATTGGCCATGAGTTGATAATCATTGGGTAGTATGATAAGTATAAGAGGATGCAAAATACAGTTCCATATACTTTTGCATATTTCTTAGTTTCCCCAAAATCAGAACATGAGACAAAGATGTGGGTGCTGTTAATTTATTTGGGACTCAATTCCAAGGAGTAAGGTTAAGGGAGTTAAGATAGTTGGAAAAGTGAAACAGAAAAGGTGCAAAATCCAATATGAGAATGTTATTTGGGTCACCACTATGGCCAGATGGGGCTTAAATCTGTCAGGATATCCTAAGATGCACATAGAGTGTCTCCCAAAATTAAACACCTAAAGTATGGCAGAAAACACAATCCAGCCATACTCATTGGTTTTAGGTTACTCAGATTATTTGAAAAAGGCCTGGGAGGTACATACAAAGACAAGAGGAATACTTTAAAGGTAGGACTCTATCACTGCAAGATGAGTCTGAGTCTGCATGGAACTATCCATTAGAGCGGTGGCTAAATTCAGAGGTGGATCAAGGGACTGTTATGGCAGCACCATCTGCTATAGCATATATTTGAAATTTTCCATTATTAACAATCTAAGTAAAATATAAAGTACATCTTCTTCTACTCCATCAAGGAAGGGTATACAGAAGGAAGAAAGCTTTCCCCAAGTTGGTCTTGGGTTTGATTATGAGAGCATGTATATAGCTTTCCAGCTAAGAAGGCATAACCTGAATGCAACCACAAGGGGACATCAGACAGACTCCAAATGGGGAACATTCTAATTTTTTAAGTAACTTCATTCTTCAAAAAGTCAATGGCATAAAAGATGAAAGCTGTAGAAATATGCCAGATTAAAAGAGGCAAAAACACATGATAGTTAAAAGCAATATCTGACTCTAAATTGGATCTCATATTGAAGGGGCAAATAATGCTACCAACTGGAAATATTGGCATAGAGTCAGTAGATTATATAAAATACTCTATCTGTGTTAAGTTTACTGAAGTAGATAACTGAACTATTATTATGACAAAGAATATCCAAGCCCCCTAATCCCATTGCTCAGGCGGCTAAAACTCAGGTTAAGGAAGTCATGGACTAGGTTTGAGTTGAAGCTGAGGACACAGCAAAACAAAGACAGAATATCCATATTCTTAGGAATAGTCACTGAAGTATTAAGAGGCCATGATGATGACATACAACTTGTTCTCATATGGTTCAGGTCCCCATTAAGAAAATGAAAACTCAGATCACAGAATGGGAGAAAATATTTTCCATATTAAATTTGACAAAGGGCATTAATCCATAGTAATATAAATAAGGAAAACATTAAATTAAAATATAAGCAAAATATTTGAACAGATACTTCAAATGACCAATAAACATATGAAAATATTCCCAACAAACAAATGCAGATTAAGACCATAATGGCTTATCACTCCACAACTATTAGAATGACTAAAATTAAGAAGACATTACCAAATGCTAGCAAATGAAACCCTCATATACTTCTGGGAATGTAAAAGTATAAAACCTATTTGGAAAATTGTTTGGCAATTTCTTACAAAGTTAAATTATCCTATGATCCAGTAATTCCATAGGATGGATTTAATACTACATTAATAAACTATGCTAAATCAAATTAAATATGTTGCTTACTAAATTATTACAATATTAGTGACTTAAAATGACACAAATTTATTTTATCCCACTTCTCATAGTTTTGGAGTCTGAGTGTGATGGACCTGAATCCTCTCTTCAGGATCTCAAAGGGCAGCAATCAAATTGTCAACCAGGGTTAAAGACTGCTCTAAGGTTTGGGGTCCTCTTCCAAGATTATACAGCTGTTTACAGAATTAATATCTTCGTAGCTGCATAACACATGTCCGTTTGCTTCTTCCAAGTCCACAGAAGATTGCCTCTCTGACTCTCACATTTTTTTAAGAGCTCACCTGATTAGGTCAGGCCCACCCAGGTTAATCTCCATTTGATTAACTCAAAGTCAATCAATTAGAAACCTTAATTACATCTTCAAAATCCTTTGCCTTTGTCAAATATTGTGACCTAATCATAGGAGTGGATTTTCATTATATTCACAGGTCTAACCTACATTTAATAAAAAGTATTATATAGGACATGTATGCCAGGGATGAAAAATATTAGAGGCTACCTTAGAATTCTGCCTACAACAGGAACTTACCTAAGAAAAATGTCACACCTTTTAATGTTATACCAGAGTTCTTGAATGTCCTGATTTTATTAATCCACTACCTTCTACTAGTAAAGAGCTTAAAATATTACTAGGTGTTCTAGTAAAACGAGGATGGTTACCAAACATGTGGAATGAATCAAGTACAACCACGTGCATTCCAAAGGCTAGCAAGAGGCTCTTCCTGTTTTTAGCATTAATTTTGCTTCCCTTGACATCATAGAGTCTGGATCACAACCACCTCAGACAAATATTTGTGGTGTTTGGCTTTCTGAGCCTGCTGCAAGCAACTGGCCAGAAGCAACATATAAAGCATAGAACACAGGCATATTCAATCCTTTCAGAAATGGCAAGTAAGTAGTCACTGATAATTGGCTCCCTAGGGTGCTTCAAGAATCAGCTAGCACATCTGGCAAGGGAGGTCAGATACACCTCACCACTGTGGAGAGCAGGGTAACTGAGTATCCTAATCTCTTTAAAGGGTCCTGATTAGTAGAGCAGCTGGAGACCCACATACACCAACAGAATGTACAAAGGCATCATTTTGAAATTGATTAATGCATGCGAAAGAATGAGGGTCTAGAAACCATTCACTTGCTGTCTTCAGCACACTAGTACCACCACCACTGCTACCATGATCCAGAACAATCTACCCTATAGCACATAATAAAACTTCTGGATTTTAGGACAATTGCAACTACGATAGGCAGTGTACCACCATTACGGCAAAAGAGGCTCAAATTAGCCGAGAATCCATAAAACCACTTTGGACATGCATGATCAAGAGAAAGCAAGACAGTTTTATTCAGAAAAAGATTATGAGTTCAAAGTTTGAAAGATGAGGAAGGAGGGACTTGGCCTTGATCCCTGAGAACTGAACTCCTGTTACACTTCCGCTAAGCACAGAGCCCATAGACTCCAGGAGATTACGCTTAATGCTTTCTGGTTTAGATTTGGTATTTGAACTGTCAGCCCTGGCCCCACAAGAAGCTGGATTTTATGCCATTTTTCCCTTCTTTCTAATGTAGCTTTTATTCCTCAGCTCCCAAGCTCTTGCTCTCAGCATGCCCTGATGGCTCTATTAATACCCTGCTGGGGGCTGAATTATAATTCCCTTTTCCCCCACCTCCCATTTCTTTTCTCACTCCTCACTTGTTTCTATTCCTTCCCTCTTTTACTTTCATCCCTTTTCTCTAAACTCATCTCCCTGCTTCAATTTGATATCTTCTTTTTCCTGTGCCATACTTTTCCCTTCTCCCCACGCACCATAATTACAGCACATTTAGTGTTCTACATGAAGGTGGCAGAACGATCACGGTGAGCAGGATCCAGAGACTGCAGTGTCTCCTTATGACCTTGATCATTTTACACAATCAATTTTCAAAGAAGATGGATTAATCAAGGTTGATTTGAACCTGCCGCCCCATCAGTCTCTGAAGCTGATTTTCCCCCTGCAACAATTTCCCTTTTTAACAGAGACTGTCAGAGGTGAGGATGTTAAGACAGTCCAGTGCTCTTTGCTTCCCTCCAGTCACCAAAAAGCAATTTTCGGTAATGCTAGTGAAGATTACATTAAAATTGTGTAAAAGAAAAACATGACCTCCTTTTTTGTCAGCTATTACTCAGCAAGACTGTGAACTTCCCTCTCTTTCCCTCCCTCCCTCCCTCCCGCCCCCTCTCACCAGGCATAGCTACCAGCTACCAATGATGACCTAAATGTTAAAGCTCAGATGTTGATGAAGAAGACATTCACTTTGGATTTCCACTTTCCGTTACAGTTGTTTGATCTTAAAACTTCACTAACTCAATCTCTCCTAACCATTGTTTCTGCTACTTGCAATTCTGGCTCCCCGTTCCATTTCAGATCATTGGAAAAAAAGACTTGTCCAATTGGTAAGAAGCTTAAATTGGTAATTCTCAACTGATTCTGATCAATGTGGAAATAGGGAGATATATGTGGGTTTGAAAGGGTTCTGCAGATGAATTATCTGATATATTCAAAACAGCCAGCCTTCCAGTATTGTAACTTGCCTTCCTAACTGAATGCACTGTGTGACTTTAAGCACTCCCCTCCCTACCAAAAATTGCTAGGTGAAAGTTCTCAAGAGGCCTAATGAGAAATAATAAAGCAAAAATGCTCTAATCACCTACACTCTGATTTTTAAAATCCTATAGGCTAGAATGAGAACATGACCCACGCCCACACTTGAAAGTGGGTTCAGGGACTGGCCAATGCTGAGCACGCACTTGAATGTAAACACATGGACTTTCTGGGATGATAAACACCTCCTCTGGGGCTGACTATACCTGAGATGTCCTGCCCTGGAATCTTGCTGTCCTTGCCTAAGGGGCTGTTCTTTGTTCTTGTCCACTGGGCTGTTCCTGCCCACTCACTACCCTCCCTCTGCTGACATTTCCTATAGACCCCCTCCTTGCTGACGGTGTGGTAGCTTTCAGGAAGCATGCCCCATCTGCTGCCATCAGAAACCACTGTCATGAGTACAATAAAGGCCATGTCCTTGCTGCCTGTGTCTTCTCATGACTTCCTTGGACTATCTACCAGGCAGGGCATTTCTCTGTCAAAATGTAGACACCTACATGACAAACCTAAAAACATTTCAATTGCGCATGGGACTCCTTCTAAATTTCCATGCATATTTTATTGAGATAAACATAGATTGGCATGCAGTTGTAAAAAAATAATACACAGAAATCACATGTACTCTTTATGCAATTTCCCCAATGACAAAATTTTGTAAAACTATAGTACAACATCACAATTGGGATATTAACATTGACACAATCCACTGATCTTTAAGAGTTCCCATTTTACTTGTACTCATTGGTGTGTATTTAGTCTTTTAAAATGTTATCCCTTTTGGGTTCACATATCATATCATCACAGTCAAGACACTGAACAGCTCCATTACCACAGGGATTATTCTTGCTGCTCTTTTGTAACCACCCATTTCCCTCCATTCCTCCACAGTCCTACCCACACCCTTGGCAATCATTAATCTGCCCTACATTCCTAAAAATGTGTCACTTAAAAAATTACAAAAAGGCAATGCTATACTATGCAGCCTTCTGGAATTGGCTTTTTTTCACTCAACATAATTTCCTAGACTCATCCAAGCTGATATTAAAATGCATATAGTGATGTAAACAAAAGAAATAATAAAGCAATTTTTAAATAAAATAAAAAGAAAGACTACTGCCACACACTGTACTCTTAAACAATTACCTGCCCCAGAAGAATTGTCAACAAAACTTTTATAAAGCACTGATTTGCTCCTGTATCTTCCATGTGAACTTGGCTTCTTAGACAAGAATGCCTGAAAGTGACATTCACCATGTTCTAGTAAAAGAGACCACATGGGTATATTTTGTTTGCAACAGAAAAACTCTTCTCTGCATTTTCAGGAGTTACTTAAGCCCCAAGAAAACCTTCTTCAAATCAGAACCCCATTTGCTCAAAATCTTCTGTATCTGGTATATCCTGGCGGAGTAGTCGTTGGGTCCAGCCAAGCACAGTCCACACCACATATATCCTAAGGACCTGGATTTGTGTCCGGGGGGTGGCGGGGGGAGGGCAACCAAGATGAACAATTAAATAAAAATAAATAAAAATGATTCTTCCTCCTCTCTCTCCCTGCCTGTCTGCCTACTTGCCTTCATTCTTGCCTGCACCTTTCCCTTAAAAAATCTTCTATATTTAATAGTAATACTAGCAGTGGGCAAATTGACAATGGGTTCCAGTCTTTGACTCTGAAAACTTGTCCAAAGAAGTATGATCAATTCACGCTGGGGCTCTTTGATCCAGGGAAGACAAATTCTCATTCTCAAACATTGATCTTGTTATATGGGTTAGGATTCTCCCTTAAGTAACCCACTAACATACTTGTGCTTTGAGTTATTGTGTTGTCTCATCATCTAGAATCCATTCATTCACTCCAATATCTAGAGAATGCCCACACTTACCAGTCTATCAACTAGGTGCTTATGAGAATGCAGCAGTGAGCAAGATGGCTACAATGTCTTCCCTCAAAGAGTTTACAATCTCTAATTCTTTATTTTTTTAAAGGAAAATGCAGGCAGGAACAAAGGCCAGCAGAAGCAGGCAGGAAGAGAGAAGGGGAAGAAGCATTTTTATTCATTTTGTTTAGTTGTTCATCTTGGTTGCTCCCACTGGCTGCAGGACACAAATCCGGGACCTTGGAATGTATGTGGACTGAACCCAACCACTAGTCGAGCAGGGTGACAATTTCACCTCTTAAAATATTTACACTTGAAAAAATGGGATGAAGTGGGATTCCCTCCTTTAAAACACTTCTAGAGCTACTAAAGAAACTGCATTTAGAAAATAGTTGATAAAAATATTCCTCTGGATTGTACCAGAAGGAAGGCAGTTCCACTCTTAAGACATGGTACACACTACTGATCAGATTCAGCTTCTCCCTCTGACAGCAGAGGCTGGATTCCTCTGGTTTTCAGTCTTTCCATTCTCTTCAGGTAGGACTTCTTTAGTTTCTACTTTGGCAACTTTGGCCTGCTTTCCCTTTCCTGCATTTTCACTTTGGTTTGCACTTCTTTTATCTAAAGATTTATCCTTAGCTGCTGCCTTTTTTGGCTTCATTTCTACTTTTTTCAGGAGCAAGTTTAGCTGACTACCTCTCAGATATCCTCATGGACTCCTCCTTTACTGCCCCCTGGGTGGAAATGACCTTCCTCTTGGTTACACAGGTGACAGAGCCAGGTAGGGAGTGCTGGGGGCCTGCAGGCCTAGGTGGGCCTTGAGCCTTCAGGAAGCTGTGTTGCCGGGCAGCTGCCTCTGCCCCCGCCACTGGAACTGCTGGGACAGGTGGTGGAGAGATGGGAGAACCGGATGGAATGGGACTGGGAATACACACACATATCCCTTGGGCCCCCTCTCCTTGGTCCCTGCGCCTGCCCCAATGTGCCTGGTCCTATCTTTTGTCCAGTCATGATCTATCCAGATTCCTGAAACCCACTCACAATAACAAGAACCTGACAGCCCAGTCTTTAATTGTTTCCTTGTCCCTGTGCTCCCAGCCACTATCCTGTCAATCATTAGACTTATATGGAATTTTATGCATTCAAATTAGTGGTATCATCCTATTGCCCTGCAATTGATGTCTCAGGCCTGTAGATGAAATAAAGATACAGACATCATTCAAAGTCTATATCGGTCAGGGTCCCAGCAGTAAATGGATGAATATTTTGGAAAGAGTGTGTTCATAAATGGGTACCCAGGGTTAGGAAGAGGAGTTGGGGCTGCCTTTACCTTCCAGGCTTGAGTAAAGAAGGGGAGGCCTTGATGTCACCTCTGCAGGTCAACCTCCCAAGGCAAGGTGCAGAATGGAGCACAGAGAGAGGATCTGAAGGGGCAGTTGGAAGGTGTCATGCATAGAACGTCTCATTCAGATTTTGTAGTAATTCAGAGCTGAGATCAAGGTTTTGTGCACTGATTTGTGGAAATAGGCTTTGTTAAGCTAATGTAAAGGATAAACTAAATGGCGAGAGCTTTTGTTCTTTTTGGAAAAAGTAAACATTTTCAGACATTTTAAAACTGTGGGAAAATCCATTTGCATAGAACAACAAAAGGTTTTTCTTATCTATTAAAATAGGTCTTGTTTTGACACTGCATTATCATTAGCTTATGCTACTAAGTGTAATTGAGAGGAACAAACATACTTATTTAAAATAAACTGGATTTCAGATTTATAGCTAAATCATGTTGGTTTCCCTGCAACCCTGGCCAAAAATAAAAGCTAGGTATACCAAATTAAGGAGCCTTAACACTTACAGTAACATTATAATATTGTCCCCAATGAACTAAACATTCCTTTTCTGAAATCTGCTGGAAAAGCCTAATAACAAGAAAACAATCTGATGTTAGGAATTTTACTTTTAAAAAGTAATCAAAACTGCCCTTAGAAGAGATGAAACCTTGTCATTTGGATCAACATGGATAGAACTAGAGGGGATTATGCTAAGTGAAATAAGTCAAAAGAAGAAAGATAGATACCAGATGATCTCACTTATAGGTGGAATGTGGATAGACAAAACAAAGGAACAGATGAAAGAAAACCAACCCTTGAAACATTTGCGACAGAACTGAGGTCACCAATAGGGAATGGGGAAGGTGGGGACAAATGGTGGTGGAGCCCACTGGACAATGGGGAAGAACACTTGGTGATTTGGTGGAAGGGAGGGTGTGCTGACATATCTGAAGAATGGGGAAACTGTACATAAGAAATAATTTTAATATACAGAATAATTACTTTAATAAAAAATATATTAAAAAAGAAAGTAATAGAAATTGGACCTCGTTTTCAGGGCTACCATCTCACACCCCCCAGATTCTGATGCCCCCATCCCCACCCTGCCTCCACTGCTAACAGTCGACATGGAAACATGGGAATACTGAAGTTCTGCCAGGAGCCGGGGAATCACAATGGAGTTCCTGATGGGCAAATGCTGACCACCGAGGGTGGGCTGTGTATTCACTGTAGTCCCTTGAACAAGTTCTTTAATTTTTCTGAGCCTCAGCTTTTTCAACTTTGGAATGGGGATCACAGTAACATCTGCATCATCTGTTGTTACAGGGATTAAATAAGACAATGTCTATAAAACATCTAGCACAGTGCTTGGCAAATTATAAGCACAGAATAAAAATCATGATTTTATATTCAGAAACAAGAGCTAACGCAGAAAGTAAAAACAAAAAGGAGGAAAAAAGCAGAGGTGAGGAAGGGGTTACCTTTCAATTAACTAGAATGTTACATTGCCCAGACTCCCTTTCCCCAAGGGGTCCCATTAAGTCCACATTTCTGGCATTGATTTTTTCCAGGACAGTGATCATTTTACACACTAAGTGTCTCTACTCCCTATAGCTGTTTTACAGGTGGCCGCTATAATAACATCCTTACTCACATCGATGCAGAAGCCTTTATTGCCTTCTCTGTCAGATTAGGTGGTAGAGCAGGCTAAGAGACCTAAGTCACTGCGGGAGAAAAATGTCCCCAAGAATCCTCAAGGAATAAATTGGGAGGGGAGATCTGAGGTGGAATAAGAGACAAAAAAAAGGAGAGATTTGAGTTGCCATGGTGTACTTGATTGAGTTAATCCAAAAAAAGCCACATCTGCAAATGTTAGGTCCACTTTCATATTCGATTTATAACTTTATTCTTAAGCCAGGGTCATGAGCACCACCCCCACAGTACTGTCTTAACCCCCAACACAGTCTCCCTCCTTCCACCCGTGCCCACCTTCACATTCTATCCTCCCCACACTGGCCATTTCCCTATAACATCCAGAGTGACCCTTTCTCAGTCAGATCACACCACTGCTCTGCTCAAAACCATCCAATGTCTTTTCATCTCACAAAAGTAAAAGTCTTAGTCCTTACAAGACCCTGAGCAACTCAAAAACTACCACCATGCACTCTATGACCACATCTACCACTGTCCCCCACACTTCCCTCCAGTCACGCTAGGCTTCTTGGTTTTTAATTCAAGAGCACATCAAGCACAATCCTGACTTGAGCTCTTTACACTGACCCTGGCTTCTGCCAAGAATACTCTTCCTTGAGATACCTGTGTGGGTCACACCAACAACCCCTTTCAGGTCTTCCTTATGCTGGCTTGTCCCTTTCTGTGAAGTGTTCCTTTATCACAGCTGTGGACAAAATGTTTAACACATCCCCAAAATCCACATGTTGAAAACCTAAGCCACAATGTGATTGTATCAGGAGGTAGGGCCTTTGGGAGGTGATTAGGTCATGATCGTAGAGATGGTGAATGACATTACTGCCCTTATCAAAGAGAGCTCTGCCACATGAGGTCACAGTGAAAAATCAGCCATCTCTGAACCAGGTAGCTGGCCTCCACCAGATACTAAATCTGTCAGCACCTTGATCCTGAACTTTCCAACCTCCAGACTTTTATCAACACATTTCTGTTATTGAAACGATCAGGTCTATGGTATTTTTTGTTACAGCATCTCAAAAACACTAAGGAAAACACCCTAATTCAAACTTTATAAGTCAATTTATAAACTTTATAAGTCATCATCTGCAGCAATCCCTATCCATCCTCATTTTATTTTTTCCCCTTTGTACTTATCACCATTTAATATATTTAGTTATCTTATTGTCTTTCTCCCCATTGATGTATAGAGTCCATGATGGTAGGGATTTTTATCTCTTTTCTTCATGGCTATATTCCGAGGGCCTAAAACAGTGCCTGGCACATAATTAGCACGCAAAATTTGTGGAATGAACAAAATGCACATGGTTTAAAGAGTGGTTTGCAGCTCTGACAGTACTCAAGAATAACCTGGGTGGGTTGCTTTTAAAACACACTGATATTATTTAAGTCCAAATCCCTGGGAGTAGGGCCCAGAAGTCTTTTTTTAAAACTTACCAGGTGGTCTTCATGTGCACTCAGCATTAACTCCTGGTTCAGAAATTCAAATAGTTCTTCATATCCTATGAATAACAGCAGTCCCTGGCACAACCTTTGCAAAGGAAACCACTTACACCCCTCTTAGCTCAATCAGTATTCATTAAAGAATCTGGGTGAAATCAGGCTCAACTGATCATCAAAGGGAAAAGACAGAAAGGGGAAGTCAGTGGAATATGTTAAGGGAAAGTTGTGGAGTGTTATCAAGTATGTTATGATGAAGAGGTTAAACAGAGACACCATGCCTTTGAGGTCCTGTGTGTCTATTGGGGTCAGCTTGAGTCCAGCAGGCAGCTTTCAGATTAGATGCTAACAAACTCTTTTGTAAGCCCCTGCAGAGGAGAATCTTCTTTAGGGATTAACTCCCATTCGGTAACACACAAAGGTGATAACAAAGGCTGCATATTACACAACTACATGAGGACCTCGTGGCTGCCATTGCCCTGACAGAGATGGGGGGCAGCCATTCATGAAGCACAGCATGCATGAATTTTCATTTAGGTGGAGGGAGCGAAGGAGGGATGGCAGAGAAGGCGATCTAAAAGAGGG
>RJWH01011147.1:0-13484 GCA_004363575.1 Solenodon paradoxus | reverse complement strand
CTCCCAGGAGGTTGACAGTGACCTGGAAGAGGAGGACGACGAGGAGGAGGATGAGAAGGACAGAGAAATCCCAGTGCCCCCAATGGAGAGACAGGAGTCTGTGGAGGTACTGACCCATGTTCACTGAGGCCAGGACTGTGTGAAAGAACCAGGAGCCTGGTTTTTGTGCTTGCTTCTTCCCCTAGCTCAGCATTCCTCAAAACGGAGTGTTGTTTCCACTTTAGGAGATTGCTTTCCCTGGTCTCTTGGTACTAAATATCAGTAGCAAACCCCTGCCTTCCCATCACAGGGACAACCAAAATGATGGTACACACTTCCAAGCAGGCGCTAGAAAAATGGTTCTACCCTCATCAGAGAACCACTAGCTTGACCTCAGTTTTCCATCTTGAAGATGATCATCCTAGATGGGAGTCTTTAAAGTCCTGTACTAGCTGGAAAACGCCATGACTCAGTAGCTGTGTGACATTGGGCAAGTGTCTTCCCTCTCTGCTCCTTCACCACAAGCCTCGGTTTCCTTATTTGTAAAATGGAAAGCTCTTATGTTCAGAAATATTTCCTGATCACTGTCCTCTGGAGGGACATAAGAGCTAGAGCCCCCCAGGAACCTAAGGCTGTTGGGGATGATGGCTTTTGACAGCATGAATCCCTTTCTTTGCCCCTGCAGCCTGACATGATTTCCAAAGGCATCCTTGCTCTTAAACTAGATTGCAGCCAGAAGACATGCTCACCAGAATGCAGCTCAAATGTGAGGGCTGAGCTCAGGGACTCAGTAAACGTGTTCCTGACCAGTAGGAAATTGGGCCAGCAGGCAATGAGTTCTATACATTTTTATGCTCTTGTGTTTTCCTCACACTGCAGGTACTCAGCAAGCCTTTACTGACTGAACGGAGTGGGTGAATAACTAATTAGCATTTAGCATTTATAGATTACTTAACCTGTAATCTGTTAAGTTTTGTTTCTATTAGATCATTTAATTGTTCAGATACACATAGACTTAGGTGCTATTATTATTATTTGCATTCGTAGAGGAGGAGACTTAAATACAGAGCAGTTACACTACTTACACAAGCTAATGAATGGCAGAGCTGGGATCTGAACCCAGGAAGTCTGGTTTCCCAGCCCACACACCTGGCCGCCACACTATACTGAATGACGAGAGAGCGACGGCTGGGTGAATGAGTGGCCAAGTGAGGGAGTGTGTGTCTTCAGGATTGAGAGGCAAACTTTATGGTATGCAGGGGAGTAGGGGTGAAGCTGTGGACTTACGAATCTAGAAATGGGGGTAGGGTTATCTTAGGATAGCCTTGGCCTTATAGGCACATTTGAGCTTTTCCGAAAGTTATGGGGACTTGGCTGCAGGTAAGGGTACAGGATGATGGACCAGCAGTTGCTTCTTCCTTTCAGCTGACGGTGCAGCAGAAGGTATTCCACATCGCCAACGAGCTCCTGCAAACTGAGAAGGCCTATGTTTCCAGGCTCCATCTCTTGGATCAGGTGAATGGCTTCTCACGGGGTCCTGGGGCCCCAGGATCAGGTAGGTCGGTGCCAAGGAGGAAGTGATAGGGTCTGAGCCCAACCCCACCCATAGGGCTAGAATCAAGAAGTGATAAGACCCCTCTGACCTTAACCCCTGTCCTGTCCCTGAAGCCAACTCTCATTATGACACCCCAGTTTGATCTTTATACCAACTCTCATTCCTAACTCTGGGATACTCAGGGTGTACGTACACCATCCCTGACTGAAATGCTGGACCAGATCCTGAATTTGACCCTTGCTGTGAACCAGACTCTGACCTTATTCTAACGCCAACCCTATTCCTGACTCCAAATTTACTAGAATTCCCAAAGGAAGGGATTTTGTCTGCTTTATACCAGCCTCCAGGACAGCACCTGGCACATAGTGTATACTAAAAAATATTTGTTCAGTGAGTGCTTTAATTCCAACCTTCTCTCTGACCTTGAATTTATTTCTGATCTTGACCTTGATCCTGGCTTCTCATTATTCCAATGCCTCTTCTAGGTCCCAACCTTAAAACCCTGCAATGTAACCCCACATATAAACCTAACACCGTTCCCTCTTTCTTCAGTCTCAAAACCAGTGCTGATCCCCAGCTCCACTGAGCTGCCCACAGACTCTGCCCTCATCTGCAAGCTGCCCCTTTCCCAGCTGCCCTTTCCCTGGCTCCAGGCCTAGCTGACTGAGCATGTCTCCCCTGCCCCACAGGTGTTCTGTGCCCGGTTGCTGGAAGAAGCTCGGAATCGCAGTTCCTTCCCTGCTGATGTTGTCCATGGTATCTTCTCTAACATCTGCTCCATCTATTGCTTCCACCAGCAGTTCCTGCTACCTGAGCTAGAGAAACGCATGGAGGAATGGTGAGTAGCTCCAGATCTAGGCTTCCCATCCTCCTGTCCACTTGTCTGCCAGGACCAGGCTGGATGTGTGCAAGGGTTCATTCCTACCTTAACTGCCCTCTCCTCTTACCACCTTTTGTTTTTGTGAAACAAAAAGAATCAGGCCTAAGCTCTGCCTTCAACACTCTCCCAATCTCATATGAAATACAAACCAGGATTCAGAAAATGACAGCTGAAGAGCATAGCCCTTAAGAGTGTGAGTGGGATCCAAACAGATTGGATTCAAATTCTAGCTCTGCCACTTGCTAGCTTTGCAACCTTAGGCAAGTTTCTTAAATTACTGTCATGCAGTTTCTTCGTCTATAAAACGAGGGTCATAATAATAACAGCCTCCCTTATAGCGTTGTTTTAAGTATTAAATGAGTTGATCCATACAGAGAGCTTAGTACCCACATGCAGTAAGTTCGTAGTGAGCTGTTGTTACTTTTTTCTCAGTGCTCTGAGAGAGCTGAGTATGGGAGGCTGTGAAATCCAGACAAATGGACCAAACCTAGCCTGGAGGCTAGAGAAGGACTCAGGGAGGAGGTAATAATAACCAAGCTGCATCCTGAGGTAAATGAGAAGGTTTATAGGCAGTCTCCAGGGCTCCGGACTCTCCTCTTCCAATAAATCCTTAGAGTCTATACCAGCTGCTATAATGGTCTTTCTAAGCAACAGCCAGACCTGTTACTCCCTGTTTAAAATCATCTCCATGCTCCACACACCCACAGGATAAAGTGTGTCCCTCTCACCAGACTGTGATCAGAGAGGGCTGGCATTATGCCTCTTCCTAAAAACCCCCAACTCACTGTGGACCCTGAGGGCTGGACTGTGTCTGGTTCTTAAGTGTCTCCTGGCAGATTGTGACAAAAGGACTGGGGTCAAGTCTGATCCTATGTGAGATATACAAGCAGGCCTGGTTACTTTACCTCCCCTACTAGATAGTGACCCTCTTAGGTTTGATTGAGTGTCACTCACTTGTGTCCCCAGAATCAACCCAGCACAAGGCTGGGCACGGAATCAATAGTTTATAAAGTAGCCCTTACAGTGGGGTCAGGGCGGCTGTTCCCAGACATGTACAGTGCCAGGGCAGAGTTGGGATAGGTAGTAGCCCAGTCCATGGTCTCAGATCACACTGCGCTTTTTAGCCTAATTAGAGACTATAGTAGCCTATAATGGAAGCAGCACTTCTGAAGCAGCAAACTGGATGCACTCACAGCAAACTGGATTTCCTGAATGGAAATGAGAGCAGTCTACCTAGGACCAGACACCGATGGGGCAGGGGTTATGGGAGACAAGGACCAGCAGGACTGTGTCAGCCCCTGCTTTCACTCCAGGGACCGCTACCCACGCATTGGAGACATCCTGCAGAAGCTGGCACCCTTCCTCAAGATGTATGGTGAGTATGTGAAGAACTTTGATCGGGCTGTGGAGCTGGTCAACACCTGGACAGAGCGCTCCACCCAGTTTAAAGTGATCATCCATGAGGTACAGGTAAGTAGCAAAGCTGGATGGGGTGGGTGGAAAAGAGAGGACCACAGAAAGCTAATAGGGGGTCTGCAGCCAGAACCCACCACTTCTGTCTGTTACAGAAGGAGGAAGCCTGTGGCAACCTGACATTGCAGCACCACATGCTGGAACCCGTGCAGCGCATCCCCCGCTATGAGCTGCTGCTCAAGGACTATCTGCTAAAGCTGCCCCATGGTTCCCCCGACAGCAAGGATGCCCAAAGTGAGTGCACACTCCTGGGTCCTACCCCCACCCCAGGACTTAACTCACAAGGTCAGGTTTCCATTGCCACGTAATCGAGATCTCAGAATAGGATCTCCAAAGTAAAAGGCCCACATTGAGGCTCTGGAATTAGACCCTAGAATAAACCTCCAGGTTGAAATTTTTGCTTGAGTACCCAGGTGAACTATTTATAAGGAGTCCACAGTCTGAACTTCCCTACTGGAACCCCAGAGTTTGAAGGCTATGCCCTAAATGAACCTCTAAAGTGACCCATCCATTTCCCAGGGTAGGATCCGAAGGCTGATCCCCAGACTCAACCCTGAATAAAGTTGTCCCAAGTCTGAAGACAGAAAACAAAACTGAGAGCCCAGACTGACCTCCTCAGGTCCTCTCTACTGAATCTCCATGCTGAACTCCCCAGAAAGAGACTTACCTCATATATCCCCTAATTTTCTATCCTCCACATTTAGAGCTCTGCGTCGTGTCTACCAGCCACTTCCTAATGTCAGCCTCCCAGAAGAACCTCCAAGTTTTATCAGAAACTCACAGAATCACCTCTCCAGACTGGACCCCATATTTTCAACTTTCCAGATTTAGATCTCTAGGCTAAGATACCGCCTCCCCAAACCGAGTCCTCCCACATTGAAACACTACAAGTGTTTCATTCTGATTCTTCCATTATATGCCCCACTCTTCACCCCCCTCCCCCAAATTCATATCCCAGAGAATACTCTCAGAGTCTCCCCAACTTTTATCTCCTTCAGAATGTTGTTTCCATTCATTCCTTCATTTATGAAAGTCATTTACTGAGCACCTCTGAACCAACGAGGGCCAGTGCGACCTAAGCATGACAAGTGAGGGTACAGAATGGCACAAGTAAGGTTAGAGAGAGCAGCATGACTCTGAAGGCCAAGATAGAGATGGATTTTCTCCTGAGTGTGGTGGATAGCCATGGGAAGATTTTGATCAGGATTGCTTGGGGAGCAAAAGAGAGCCAACAGACCAGTTAGAAATCGTTTGCAATAATCTAAGTGAGAAAAGTAGGCTTGGATGAGGGTGGTACTGATAGTGAGAAATGGCTGGATTCAGAAAGTATTTTATTTGGCAGTAGAACTGAAATGACTAGGAATTGGATGTGTGGCTTGGGAAAAAAGAATCAAGAATGACTTAGTGATTTGGGACTGGTGGTTCCTGAGATGGGCTTAAGAATTTCATTTTGGACTTGTTCAAAGTGAGCTGCCATTTAGGCAGTTAGAATGAGTCTAGATCCCAGGGAGAGAGATTTGGATGTCATGGGCACCTAGACAGTATTCAAAGCCATGGGACTGGTAACCCAGGGAATGATATAAATGGAAAAGAAAAGGAGCCATGGACAAAGTTAGGGAGTAACAATTGGCAGAGACTTAGGAGGAGCAAGCAGCCCTAAAGGCAAGAGGAAAACCAAGCAGGTGTGGGGTCCTGGAAGTTATAAGAATCAGGAGCAGACATTTGTGTCCACTTCTCAAACTGAGCTCCTTCCATCCAGTCAGATGGAATGCTTTTAGAGATCCAAGCCTGGATCTCTAGAAAGAGCTAGAACCCTAAGGAAGTTTGAGAGCTGATTTCTATAAATAGATTTTTTATAGACTAAGTACCTCATTTCTATCTCCATTGAGAGCCCCCACTCAGGGGCCAGGATGAGCTACAAAACCTAAACTTCTTAGAAAATCCTTCCAGACTGAATCTCTGGGATGAGCCCCATGGATAGACATCTCCAACCTGAGCCCTTAGGCTGAACCCAATCTGAGGTCCCAGTTGTAGATCCCTTACACTGGTTTCCCCAAATTAATATGCCTAGAGTGTGTCTCTGAGAGTGGATTTTCATTCAGAGCCCTCATGCTGAGATCACAGAAGGAGAGTTCCCTAAAAGAGCTCGCCAGTTCTAATCTTGGCCACCATTCTGTAGATGGGTATTGCCAAACTGAGTATCCTAGATTAATCCCCCACTTACTGTCCTTCAGATCAAAACTTCTAACCAAAACTCAAAAGACAAAGTCCAGATTCATTCTACCTAGTGAGATCACTGTCCTCAGACTGGATTCCCAGAGTTCCCCAGTGTGTACTGCAGAGGGAATCCTGAGATTGACCTGCCCAGACTAAGCTCCAAAAAGAGATTCTAGGCTGTGTTTTCCCTAGTCCAAGTCTCCCAGATTGAAGACTCCTGTTTTCCATCTCCTCACTGAGTTCTAAGACTACAGCCATAGATTGTCCCCCAACTTAAGTTATCTGGTCCAAGCTCCAAGTTCGACCTCCCAGTCTCAACTCCCAAATGACTTCCCACAGACTAGGCACCCCCACCTCCCATTTTCTACCTCCCAGACATGAATTCATAGATTGAAATGCCCAGACTGGGTCCAGTGATGAGGTCTCCAGGCTGGGCCTATACTGAGATCTGAGAAGGACATCTGATTGCCACACTGAGTTTCCATGTTTCATATCTCTCCAGTTGGAGTCTTCAGAAGAAGCCCCCATCTCCTCAGAACCTATGAATTCCACAGAATCACATGTTCACATTGATCTTTCAGAACTGAGTTCTGCAATTTTACTTACATACTAGATTCTTAGCATGACATCCCCAAACTGAAATTCTCCAAATGAGCTCTCTAGACCAGACCCCCAAAGGGAGCTGAACCCTGGATTGAGTTCTTTTTACCAACTGTGTGTCCCTGGGCTCAGTCTCTTGGTCTCGGTTTTCTCTTGTGTAGTGTGGTATGAAAATGACACCTACCTCAGAGTTGGTTTGAGGATAAATAAAATAATGCAGGTAAAACTTTTAGCACAATGCTTCCACATGGTAAAGGCTCAATAAATGTTAGCCATTTTTATTACTGACATCCTGGTTGATACATTTCATACAGAATGTCCCTTAAAGTCAACCCCCAAATTGAGTTCACCAACCTTATATTCCACTTTGTATCAATCTCTACTTTACCTGAGTGCCCAGAATGAACCTCAGAGCTTGAGTTTGGCTAACTGAGCTCCCCACCACTAGTGAGTCCAAAGATGAAACCTTCAGAAAGAATGGTTTTTCTGAGCTGCTCAGAATGAGATCATCTGAATGGGAACCTGACATGTACTCATTAAGCTCTTCTGCCTAATATCTTAAGGTGACCTCCCTATTTTTTACCCCTCAGACAGAATCCCCAGGCAGAGCCCTAGAAAGTACCTCCAGGTCTGAGCCCTACCAAATCCTCTGGTTTCTCAGAATGACTCATTCATTTTCTACTTCCCAGATTGAACTCTGGACCCTAGACTGGGCTCCTCAAACCAGACCAGCTGGAGCTCCTGGCCTGAGGAGCCTATCCCAAGCCCAAGACTGAACTCCAAACCAAGATACCAGACTTACCCAGCTCAGCCCAAGTCCCATACACCAGATTCACCAAACTGCACTCCCTAGCCTGAACCTCCAAATGAAATCATGGACTGACTCCACACTTAACACCCCCAGAGCCTGCATACACTGAACCCATGGAAATACTAGCCTGTACCACATACAAGACATCTCCAGGCAGAGTTCTTGACAGCTAACCAAGACTCTTGTCTGAGCCCAGTGGCGTATACATGCCTGAGCTTTTATGCCCACAGCTTACTGTCCCCTTGCCTGGTCCCCTCTTACATCTACCACCCAGCATGACAGCAGTCCTTGCTCTGATGTCAATTTCCTGCCTCCCCAGTAGACCACCTTAGGCTGCCACCTCTAATCTTTTAGTCAGTTTCCTCATTGGACAAAGGGCATGGTCACACCTATCTCATAGAGTTATTGTGAGAATTAAAGGAGCCAAGTTATGAAAAGCATCTGTTTGGGAAGCCCTGTATAGTATGGGACCTTATTCCTATTCTAGAGAGCTCCTAGCCTACTGAGGGATACAGATGCAGATAAAGGCACAGTGAACACACAGTGTGACCAGAGAGACAGAGGAGAGCAGAGGGAATGTGGGAACCCGAACAGGGTCCTAACCCTGCCTGGGAACTCTAAGCAGGCTTATTGGAGAAGGTGAACTGAATCCAGATGAATGATTGGCAGTTGGCCAGATGAAGCAAGACAGACCATGTTTAGGGAGGAGCACGTGGAGAAAACTCAAGAGATCAGTAGAAGCCAGATCAGTAAGGGCTTTGAATGTGAGGCTGAAGGGCCTGGGTGTTTACTTTATAGGTATAGGGGAGTAACAGATCTGCACAGAGGAGGGATAATAAGCCATGTGTGAGAAAGGTCCCTTCAGCAGCTAGGGTGGAAGAGGTCTGAGAGATTTAAGACTGGAACCTGTGAGATCTAAGATGAGAGAAGGGCCACTGATCTGGTCATGGATGGAAAACCTCCTAGGAAGACTTGGTTTGCCAATCACATGGACCCTCTTCAGAAGCAGCTGTGCTCCTCCATTACAGGCACACTTTCTGAGTGGAAAAATCAATCCAGCACTGCACACACTTCTCATCTGCCATGCAACTGCAGCTGGGCCTCAAGCTTGGGCAGGATTTGTTAAGTGTGGAGTAGAGATACATAGGAACATATTTCCATGTTTTTCTGTGATAATACCTGCTTACTATAGGAGATAATGGAAATTACAGGAAAAAATGAAAGCAATCTGGGAAAAAAGTCATCTGATATAAGCCCCCAGAGGGTAAGCATGAAGGACATTTTGTTTTTCCTGTATGAATATTTACAAAGTTGAAATCTTATAAAAGTTTGCATCCTTTTCTTTTTTTAAACTCACTTCCATATGTCCCAGTTTGTAAAGTCCTACATAATCATCATTTGTAAAGGTGGTTTAGTATTAATATTATATATGAGTGTACATTGATTTATTTTACTGAATCCCTACATTTGAACATTTTGGTTTCTAGTTTGACACTTGTAAATACTACCACAAGGAAAGTATATTTGTATATAGAATGTATTTTCTTAGCATGAATTCATATAATGAGAATTAGGATCGTGTCTGTTTCTTTATGACTTTTTCTGATTACAAAGGTAGTACATGGTTTTTGTCACAAATACGGGAAATACAGCAAAATCTAAAGTGGATAATAAAAACTACCCGTAGTCCCACCATCCAGAGACAACTTGTTAAACATAGCTGATACCTTCCAGGTACTTGGTAATTACTATTACTTTTAACGGTAATAATATTGTTAAACTTGCTTTTTATTGACTGCCAGCTAGATCATGTACAATGAGTCTGTCTTTATGACATTAATTGAGGCAGTTTCTGATTTTAAGTGACATCGATTGCTATGGACATCTTTGAAACTGGTGCTTTTTGTACTGGGGCGGGTGTGGTTAAGGCTGGTGGGGAGTATCAGGAAGCAAAGAAATCCACAAGCATCTCTTCTCTGCTAGTCCGCCATCTTACCTCCCACTCTGTGCCTACAGAGTCTCTGGAGCTGATAGCCACAGCAGCAGAGCACTCTAACGCTGCCATCCGCAAAATGGTGAGTGGCCCTTCTAGCCCCTGTCCTTCCTTGGCTACCTACTTGTGTTCTGGGGTAAGGCTTATGGCTTGTGGACATCTGAGGAGACACTGGCACCCACCCCTGCCTTTTGCTCACTGTCTACTGCCAGGAACGAATGCACAAGCTGCTGAAGGTATATGAGCTGCTAGGGGGTGAGGAAGACATTGTTAGTCCCACCAAAGAGCTCATAAAAGAAGGCCACATCCTTAAGCTGTCAGCCAAGAATGGGACCACTCAAGACCGATACCTCATACTAGTAAGTGCCATGTGTGAGCTTGTGAATGGGCCACACCCCACCACACATACATATTGACCTGAAAACTATACCCCTACTCACCATTCTTTTTTCTATTAACCCATTGTATTTTTACTACCTACTCTAGGAAATTTTTAGATGATATAACTAAGATTTATAGAGAAGTGACTTGCCTAGTCACTCAACTAGAAAGTGACTCCCATGCCTAGGAATTTTCCTTATAAGCTTTGTGCCCACTCGGGGCTGTTTTCTCCATCTATTGCCTTGAGTCTCCAGCAACAAAACTTCAGGAATCCCATAAGGGTATGGAGCTAGGCCACACCCTCCCCTGGTCCTCCACACATAATCCCAAATCTTTTTCTTCCTAGTTCAACGACCGCCTCCTTTACTGTGTGCCCAGGCTGCGGCTCCTTGGCCAGAAGTTTAGCGTGCGGGCACGCATTGATGTAGATGGCATGGAGGTGAGCACTAGGAACTGGGAAATGGGGACCTGGAGTGGGACCTCTGTGTTGAGAGGAACAGAGACTTTGGCGTGTGCATGTGTGCAGAGAGTTAAGGATCCTGCGTAGCTCAGTAGGCCTTACTGAGCCCTTTTCTGCCTCCATTCAGCTAAAGGAAAGCTCCAACTTCAATCTGCCTCGGACCTTTTTGGTGTCAGGAAAGCAGCGCTCCCTGGAGCTCCAGGCCAGGTACTTGCCATTGCCTCTACTTTCTCTCCAGCCCCTTCATCCCTTCAAATATGTTGAGGCTTTCTAGGCCTAGCCTACCTACTTTGAGAAGAGATGGTTCCAGAGAAAGGGTGGTTATCTTTCCCCAAAGACGCAGGCATACTCTTCTGAGTTTTTTGAAGGAAAAGGAAGAATGGATGTTAATCCAAACAGAAGTAACAGAAACACAAACAGTTGATTGTAGATGCAGATATTTAAGCGAAATAACAATCATATACAATACTTGGTCCATGATGGTAGCTTGGTTTGAGAAAAACATCCTTTTATTAAAAGATATTTGCAGGGCACTCAGGAAAATCTGAATGTGAACTGAGCATAAGATATTGAGGAGTTACTGCTAAATTTCTCAGGTGTAATAATGGCATAGTGGTTATATAGAATAGCCTTGATTTTTGGTGATGCATGCTGAGGATTTAGTATCATGACTTACGAATTTTTTTTAATGATTTATTAACCAAAAGATACATATAGACATATATACACATTCATGTTTATATAAAGTAGATATGGCAAATTTTGTATTTTTGCATTTAAATAGTGTTTATTACACTTGAATTATCCTGTCTGCTTCTCTTATGTGCTTGAAATTTACAAAATAAACATTTAATAAGAAATTTTAAAACAATGCCCAGCCTTTTAAAGGGGGCTTTCAGATCCATTCCCTATTTGGATGATTATAATAGCTCACATTTAAGGAAGACTTCCTTTTATTCCAAGCACTGTTTTAAGTTAATTTTAACTTAAACATTTTAGGTTTAAATTGACTAGTTGAATCCTTAAAATAACCCTGGATGTAGCTACTGTAACCATCAACTCCATTTTACAGATGAGGAAATAGATGCACCAATTGAAGCTCCTTGTCCAAGATCCCACAACCGGCTAGAATGGGAGCGTATAATGCCTCCCACCTGAGGGCCCAGGCGATAAGAGTACTGAGGTCATGGTCAGGGCCGGAGAGTGGATGCAGGTGGGGAAGATTGCCTGCTCCTGACAGGCTGTAAGGAAATAAGAAATGAGTCAGAACTTTCATTGCGAAAAAGGAATATGGGCTAGAGTGTCCTGGAGGATGCTAGCCAAGCTGGCAGTTGGGTTTTTAAGCTCCAGGAAACTAAGAGAGCATCCCTGAGGCCTGCAGCTGTGGAGGGGAAGGGACAACGCCCAGGACGAGCACTTCTGAGGGAGAGCATGTGAGGCCCAGTAGGGCCTCAGCAGAACCTGAGTGACAAGAATGTTACTGGGACACATGAGTCATCTAGGAAGATGGGAGGGGGCTTTGGAGGGATGCCAGAAGGCTCAGGAGCAGTTTAGGGTTTTCTCCTAGTGGCAGAGGGAAGGCATGCAGGGTTTGCTTTGTGTTTGTTTCTGATGCCCTTTAAAAATATTTAATGAAAAATTTCATATATCCCCCAAAGCAGAAATATAACAAACACTGATATGACCACCACTTAAACAACTGGTTCTCAACCTTGGTGACACATTGGAATCAGACTGAGAATTTTAAAAAAATAATGACGTCTGGGACCCAACCCCTGAGACTCTTGATTTATTTTTTCTGGGATATAGCCTGAACATGGGGAGTTTTAAAAGCTCCCCAGGGATTTCTATGTGTGCACCAGGCTTTAGAACCACTGACTTAGGAACCAACAACTACTGACGTGGAAAAATGTATAGATAGCTTTTGGTGAGCCATCTTCAAGTTAATTACAAATTGGACATTTTGTCCCTATATATTTTAGCATGTGTTGCCAGAAATGCTATTGTGGCTCTTAAAAATCAAGAGCAATATTGTTAACTGCAAATAAATTAGAAGATACAAATAAAAAGAAATAAAAAAGATACAGAATAGAAGAAAATAAGTAAAATTAAATAAATTAAAAAAAGGAATCAGAATAAAGTCCCACCCAGTGCTGCTGCATTGGCAGAACCCCTTAGACCTTCTCTCTATTCACAGGTGACTCTGTGTGTGTGTGTGTGTGTGTGTGTGTGTATGTATGTACACAAACATGTAAACATACAGTGTTTTCTTGCCATATTTTATTATGAACTGTTTCCAAAATACACAATATTTTAAGGAATTATACAGTAAATATCCATAAACCCATCACAAATAGATTCTATAAGTGTTAATAGTATTCATCAACTAGAATTCAATATTTGTTAAAGATCCCCTCCTTTTCTTGAGACAGAATTTTCGTACAGTGACATGCACAGGTTTTAAGAGTAGCACGAATGAGTTCTGACAAACGTAAACACTAATATATATATATATAATGTCTGTATATATATACACACACATACATACATACATAATAAACAAAATTAGAATGCTATTTGTATTTTATATACGTTTTCATTTAAACAACTTTCTACATCACTAATTTTCTCTGGCAGCAATGACACAGCATCATTTGTCATCCTGATCCACTATTGTTGACTGCTTTGTTTTTTACTATAAATAGCATTGCAATAGACATTCTTGTAGTTAAATATTCAATGATATCCTTCATTTTTCTTGAAAAAGTTCTAAGGATAGTCATACTTTCGTATAAGAAAAATTCTTTTGACATTCGGGAGTGTGGAGGTGGAGGGAGATTAGAAAACGCCAGGTGGAGCCAGCCAAGAGGCTAGGTCCCACTCCTAGTGAGCTGTTGATGGGGCTGCACCAGGGCAGAGGCCATGGAGACTTGGGGAAGGGGAAATTACACTGACTGATCATCTAGCGTACCAGGGATTACGCTGGGCACTTCACACTAATAACCTTAGTAACTGCTCCAAACAAATCAGAGTGATAATCATTATCTCCTTTTTACAAGTGAAAAATAAATTGCCCTCCTTTTTCCAAATTGACACTCTAGTCACAGGGAACTAGTCATGATTTCTTATATGTTT
>RJWH01011146.1:0-13484 GCA_004363575.1 Solenodon paradoxus | reverse complement strand
CCCCTCCTCTCCCCTCCCCTCCCTCCTCTCCCCTTCTCGCCTCTCTCGGTCTCCGCCCCCTCCCGCCGAGGAGGCCTTGCCGCTTTAAGAGCCCGGCTAGCGATTGACAAGCAATAAACGCGGAACGCCCGGCTGCGCAGGAGCCGCCCGGAGCTAGGGGCTCCCCCGGGCGCAGGTAGGCGCTCCCCAGCCCCCGAGCCAACACCCACTGCAAGCCGGGTCTCCTTTCCCTTCTGGCACACCACTGCACTCGGGGCCCTTTTCTCCGGGTTCAAGCTTCCCGGGCGCCTTTCCCCAGGCCCGTCCCCTCTTTCCTTCTGCCGCCACAACCCTCCCCCCACCCCGCTTTCCCCGTTGCCGGGAGAGAGCCCAGACCCCGCAGCCCTTTAACGCCGGCCCCCGACACCGCGGCGAGGGCTCCAAAGTGACATCGGGCACAGAGGTGGTGAATTGTGCGGGGGGGGGGCGGTCCAGGGGGCTGCGCGGCGGCTCCCCGGGCGGTGCGGATTCTGGGGACTTGGGAGCCGGGCATTACGTAAGAACCGCACTGTTGGAGCTTCCGGGGGTGGGGGCGCGAGACAGAGGCTGTATGGGTCCCCCGGGCACCCGCTACCCCGGGAGGCTGACACCTCACCTGGGAGGGGCTCTTGGGAAGGGGGTGCATTGCTTCTTCTGTCTCCGAGGCTGTAGGTGGGAACAGGTCGTGATCGGGGGTCAGAGTTAGGGCCTTGAGATCTGGGAGGGAATCTGTGCTAGAAGCGCAGAGCCAGGGTCAGAAAGTTAGGTCAACTAAGGCGGAGGGGGGGCGGGGGGGGCTCCGAGGATGGTGACTGGGGAAGGGGCAGGCGCTCAGTGACCTCATCCCCCTGGTCTCCGGCGGGCGTGCTAGCAGAGCCTCCTTTGAAGACTCCCAACACGCCGCCCCCCCCCCCCCCCCCCCCCCGCCAGGTCCTAGCGCCCTGCGTGTTAGGGCTAAGCTCCTGAGTTGGGGGCACTCTGTGGAGCGTGCAGGTCAGCCCCGCCTCTAGACCCCCATCTACTAGCCTTCGGGCTGCCTACCCCTCCCCCAACCTGTCGGTCTTCTAAGCGCCTTTGTCAGACCTTTCTCCTGTACATTTCTTTGTATGTGTATTGATGGAGGTGGAGGGGGGTGGTTTGGAGGAAAGCTCCCCATTGCAAGGCTGGCAGGCATCATCTAGGGACACTTTGGGTGATGTGGGGGTGAGAGGGCACCTGGGTCCAGGACTTTTGGAGGTCAAGGTGTAGGTGCCCAGATGTTTGGGCCTGGGACCTTGGCCTAGAGCCAGGCTGGTTTGCCAGGCACTGCCATTCTGTGGACACAGCTGCCAGCCTTCCCGGAGGCTTGGGTGGGGGTGGGGCAGAGCTAGTGGATGCCATGGGGATTGATTCCTCAGGGAGAAAACCCAGGCCTCCTGGGCCAGGCTTCTGGGACAGCATCCTCCTTGCCTCTTCCCACCCTTCGCCGTCTAGGGAATGATAACATCTGGAGTCCCCTCTGACTGCCAGAACTTCTATTCCAGGAACAACACCAGCCAGCAGAAGGCTCCAGGTTTCAGGTCCTTAAGACCTGAGGGGAGGAGGAGGGGGAAGAAAGAGATCCCTCCTGTGGCTCCCAGGGATAGGGGTAGCAGGGGCTGGCACAGCGGGTCCTGGGTATTTCCTGGGTGCTAGCCTGACAGGGTTGCCCTTCCTTTCTCAAAAAGCTCCTTTCTTGCATGTCCCCAGGGGCAGATCCTGGAGGAAGAGGAGCTGTCCCTCCACCTTTGTAATTCTACTGGAGTTCAGTTGGTGGAGAGGTGGGAGTCAGACAGTTTTATTAAAATCAGGTAATGACCCCTAGGGAGACTCCTTTTGTGGTGGGGAAGGCAAAGTTGTGGCTCCCCTACTCCCAGGGCCCAGCAGGCATTCAGTCCTAAAGTGGACACTACCAGCTGCTTCCTCCACCCCCCACCCCCCTTGCTGGAAGCCACTGCCTCTTGTTGTCATGGCAACTGGGAATTAGGGGTTTTCTCCAGCAGCTCATGCCCTGGAAGGTAAAGGAAGTAAGGCCGGTGGGTTATCCCCTTGCACAGTTCCCTGGAGAATTACTGAGTCAATCAAGTTTGGGGAGACTCTGGGATGGGAACTAGAACTCTAAACTCCATGGTTCTGTGCAGAGGCTGTGCTCATCCTGTCTAGCTCTGGGATGAGAAGGGTCTAGGAGAGAAAGAGGAAGGCATACAGGCCTTGAAGGGTGCGACAACATTTCTGTCAGACTGGGGGACTGATGTTTCTGGAGCAACTATACTGTGCTAGGCCTAGGATCCAGAGGCAGAATAAAACAGATGTCTTCCTTGCCCTCATGTAGCTTATAGTCTACTTTTGACAAGTTCTGGACTCTTACACTACCTCGCCAAATAAAGACAGATGGCAAGCAGAAACAGTTATTATTTTAAGAATCATGTGGCTTTTCCTTGTACTCTTTTTATTAGGGTTATCACCTTGGGCGAATTAATTAATCTCTGATGATCTCTGTCGTCTGTGTAGAAAGAGGCACATTGTATCTGCTCTTCCTGCCTCCCAGGATGGTGCGCTCATCCACTCTCTGGGCAATGCTCTTTCCCTGCCTCTCTGGCTCCATTTGAGCGGGAGGTCTCCCCAGTTCTTTCCCTACTGCTTTGCCCTGTGGCTTCTCAACCTCCTCTCTCCTGTCCTCCAGGAGAGACCTTTCAGAGCCCTTGTGACATCACCATGCCAGTCGCTGCCACCAACTCTGAGTCTGGTAAGAAGGGGGTGAGGATATTAGCTTCTGTCAATGGTTGGAAGGGTGCCAGGCAGGGACTGGAGTGTGGGGAGCAGCGGTCAGGCACTCCCACAGCTCCCTGGAAGAACAAAGTGGCCCCCTATCAGTCACTCAGTCATTTCTTCAGACACCTTCTGTGACCATCTCTGGGGAGGAGATCCTGTATGAGGGACAGACTGGTGTCCTCTCTGGGGGGTGGGGGGCTGGGGAGGGGTGTGCATGTTCCAGAGAAGAGCCGCTTTATAGCTAGCTGGAAGTCTGGCATGGGGCAGGCTTGGACAAGGGCCCTAGGAGGAGGGCCTTGGAGAATGGCTGGTGGGTGAAGGGACTGCAGCGGCACAGCCTGGGACTAAGGTCCACGGGGCGGGTGCAGTGCCCCGCAGATGGGGGGTGTAGATCAGCATGCGCTAGGGAAGGGGTGGCGATACTCAGAAGCCTGAACTTGGTTCTGTAGAAGGCTTTAGGGCAAGGAAGCGGGCCACCAGGCACGCTAGGAAGCCAGCTGCTTACCCTCAGCCTGCATTTCCTCCTCTGTAGAGAGGTGGGTGCCAAATTCACAGACTTTGACAGCTAGCACCTTGCTGTGTGGCTGCCTTGTTACTCATCAACCCTCTGACCTTGAGTCAGCCACGTCCCTTTCAGGACTTAGGCTCCCCCCATTAGACGAGGTGATGGGAAAGATGAGTGTTGACTTTTCTCGGTCCTGGATCCCTTTGAGAATCTTACAACAGGCTGAGCCCTCATCAGAGACAAAAGCTTCTATGCACAAAATCTATATTCCATTCCGGGGGTTCACGGACCCCCGTAAGTGCGCCACCAGGTTGGCAGTCTCTGTGCTAGAGGCTCTCTAAGGGAACTCACAACCAGAACACTCTGGGGTTGTCTCATTCTTCTGTATCCCCTGCCTGGAGCCCATGCAGCAACTTCTCATGCTCTAGACCTTGTCTCTGCAAGATGCTCCAGGTCCCAGTTTGATTAGAATGATTCCCCCTTTCTCTCCCCTCTGAGAAACAGAACCAGAAAAGTGATGGCCCATCGAGTAGGCCCAATTCAAACTGTGACATTCCTGTCTCCCAGGAAAGGCCTCTTTTCCATGCAGTAGAAGAGCTTTACTAATGTCTTTCAGTTGCTGCGGGGTGGGGGAGCTCAGTGCCTCCATCTTCTGTCATCCCTGATAGGCCCTTGGGTCTCCCCCATCCCCACCCCAGGCCCTGGCTCCAGCCTGCCTGGGTCTCACAGTAAGCTGCTTAGGGGTTAATTAAGCCCATCCCTGAGCCTGTGATTAAGAACTCTCAGTATGGGTTGCCTAATAAACCCATTAACAGTGCCTGGCAGGGGTGTAGAGGAAGAAGACCCTGGCATTTGGCTTCTTTGCTACAGCCCACTGGTGGGGTATATTGAAGGTGGGGAGGGGTCAGGGCAGGATGTGGCAACCCCAGGTGCATGGATCTGGGGCCCAGCCCTCTGAGAGTTTCTGGGGTCTCTGCTCCCCTGGATTTTGTTCCTGAGCTGCTTCTGCCTTCCCATATCCAGAAGGACAAGAGTGAGCCGCCTAACCTCTTGGAGTGACATTTCCCCTTCTGTGAAGAGGTGATTGGGAGACTCAAATGCTGAGTCTTACCCTTTCCCGCAGGCAGCCCTCCATGCCTGGCAGGGCTGGGATTGACTCCGGGGCCTCAAACTAATGGTGGGTTCTCATTGGTGGTCATTAGTTTCCATTGATCTGATGGGGACAGCTGCGCCCCTGCCTCTGAGGTCAGTTCAGTGCCTTCCCCCTTCCCAGGAAGCTCTCTGCCTTGGGCAGTGAGAGGATGAGGTCCTTCTCCCACTTTTCCCCACTGGTCAATATGACCATTGTCATGGTGGAGGGGGGAAGTGGTGTGAGAGGATGTATTCCTCTTGCTGAGGCCAAGGCTTGACTGTTTGTAAGGTGCTGGGCCCTTTACCTGAGGGCTGGGGTTGGGCTGGTAGATCAATGGCTTGCCTCTGGAGTCTCCCATCCCGCAGCCTTGCCACCCTTCCCTGACTGCCTGCATTCTGTGACTCAAAGCTGGGCTGTGGGGCTGCTTCCAGGAGGAGCTATCCCTTTAAATCTCTCCTGCATCCCTGGGTTAATGTCCTAGTGTATAGTAACCCCCCTGCTGCCATGGCAACCAGGGGTGCTAAGGACCTGGTGCCACTCCTCAGGGAATGGCTTTCTGGTGGCAGCAGCTGCAGCAGCACCTGGTGGTGGCCTTATGGGTACAGGGTTTCAGAGGAATGGAGGCACTGGGCCGGGGTGCCTGCTGAGGCTGCCCAGCTGAGTAAACACACCACCCTCATGTCCCTTCCTCGCTGCTCCCAAGAAGCCTGAGTGACCTCACCTGAGTGATCTCGGGGTACCACCTCCTTATTCAAGAGGGAAGCTGAGGAGGGGAGAAACTGCAGGTGGGGTCAGAGAGGCTTGAGGTACCCTTCCCTGCGCACGTGATGCCACCCCCATCCCCATTTCTCTCCTCGCCCCCTCCCATGACTGGCAAGTGGGGGAAACATTTGGGCTTGAGGTGTGTGTCCCTAAACACACTGGTGCGGCTGCCTCAGGCCACCGGCTTCTTTTGATCCTCAGGGGGTCATCTTAGAGAAAACTGAAGCGGGGACTGAGAGTAGAGTGTAGGAGTCGGGAGGAGAGGTGGCCCGGGGTGTATTAGAGGAGGGACTTCCAGAAGAGGGGGCTGGAGCAAGACAGAGCCAACTCTCCTTCCCTAGCTAGGTTGTGAGGGGACGGTCTTTGAGCACCCAGGCGGCACGCTGAACCCCGACCCCATAAGTCTTCTCCAGTGCCGTCTCACCACCCTCTCTGGTACTAAAACGAGGGGTACCGATCCTTTTCCAGGCCTGGGGCTTTTCCCACTGTGCCCCTCCCAGCATTCTTCCCGCCCCCTCCCCACCGGCTGCTCCTGCAGGACTGCAGCCAATCAGCAAGGCGGGCAGGAGGCTGAGCCTAGCTATTGGCTGAGCCTGCAGAGGGCGCTCCCCGAGTCCCGCCTTCTCCTACGCTGCCCAGCTCTGGCTGGCAAGGCGCGGAGCGCGGCGTGGAGGCTGTTCCCGGAGCCGCCGTGTGGGATTGCCATGGCGGGCAGCCCGGGCAGCCGGGCCTCTTTGGAGGGAATATCCCTGGGCTCCTTGGAGGAAGCTGAGCTCCGGAGGGAAGGTAGGGAGAGTTGGGGCGAGGAGGCTTGGGGCGAAGCTGGCCCTGCAGGGATGGGGGCAGCTGGAAAGGGTGCCCTAGGAGTCGCCTCCTGGGAGCCAAAGGGTTTGGAGGCACCACGACCCTCCAGGAGAGCTGGCCTGGGTAGACGCACAACTTCCGGGCTCTGACCTTCTGCCGCCCCCTGTGGCTGGCCAAATGGGGGAGACCACTCCCCGGACACGCCGACAGATTGGGAAGGGTCCTAGCCCTGGCCTCTTTCTGAGCCCACTCAGGGTCTAGCGGTCTCTGACCAGTGCCAAATCAGGCCTGGGCGGAGTAGTCTTGAGGGCTGGCCTGCATGTTGTTTCTGGAAAAAATGGGGCTGTTGGGTAGGATGGGAATCCAGGGGTCCCTGAAAGGTGCTTATGGGCTGCTGTCTCAGTGCCCCCTCCTCCCATCCCATTTCTTCCTGAAGGAGGAGGCACGACAAGAGTGGTGAGAGGTACCAGAGATTGTATCCACCCCTCCTCCTGCAGGACTGGGTGCTGTTATGCAGATGTAGGCGTGGGTGGCAGAGTAGCAGAGTAATGATACCCCTGCCCATCTCTGCCCCCAGCTGGGCACATCTTCTTCTCCCTTCCTCCCCCAGAACCTGCCTCAATTCCCACCTCCGCCACCTTAGATCTCAGCAGCCACTGCACCGCCCAGCATCAGGTGGTCTCATGTCCTTGGTGATGTTCTGTCCCAGGTTGAGAGTCTGCTGATCCCTGGGTTGACTTGGTCTGACCTCTGCCCTCAGGTACCCACAATTATCCCAGGACTCAGGATGCTCGTTTTCCCAGTCTATCAATGTTCTGGGTCTCAGCTTTGGTTTCCTATGATCTATATTAGTTTCTCAGTGATTAGAGATCACTGTCAAAGCTGAAGGGCCTGTAGACATCATCTAGTCTAACTCACCCACTTTACAGGAGGGAAAGACTGAGGTCAGTGAGGGGGAGTGACCTGTGCAAATCACACTGAATTATTGGCACAGCGTGTACTGAATGCAGCCTAGGTTCTGGCCTCCTGCGTCGCTGCCTGCTTAACTGTAGACATGCACACAGGGACAAGTTCCTAGTTCTGTCTCTTATCCCTGAGCCCTCCAGGAGCAGGTGGCTGAATCTTAGGGCTCCAGCCTGTCCAGAAGTTGAATGAGGAGCCTGTGGTTTTCTGGTTCAGGGCAGAGCCTGGAACCTGACACCTGGTTCCCTTTCTCCCCTCCCCCCTCTCAGAGTCCACTTCCTGCTGCTTGGGGCCTCCCACCTGCCCAGGCTGGCATTAGGGAGGAGAAAGCTGGCTAAGAAAAGAAAACCTAGCATCTGCGCCCCAAGCATTCAAGGGCAGGAGGCTGGGCTGGGCAGGGAGGGAAGTGGTGGTGGGGAGGGGCTGTCCTCCATGGGAAATGGGGTGGGAGAGGGGTTGCTGTGCTGCCTTTGGTCTCCTGTGCCAGCCGGCACCTGTGTGTCTCACTGTCTGCCCCCTGCCCCCAGCCATGCAGCAAGTCCTGGACAACTTGGGATCCCTTCCCAATGCCACCGGGGCCGCAGAACTGGACCTGATCTTCCTTCGAGGCATTATGGAAAGTCCCATTGTAAGATCCCTGGCCAAGGTATTGTGCTCCAGGGAGGCAGGCACCTGGACCCCGCGTCTGGGGAGGCAGGGTGGGGGATGCAGTTTTAACCACAGGGGACCCTGGGAATGGGGCCTGTGACACAGGAGACTCCCGGAGGGGAGGATATGTGAACATCCATGCCCAGGTGACACATCTGAGCCACTACACGTGCCTATGTGGAGGGTTGTTTGGGGACTGCCACACTATGGAGGGCAGGATTGGTGGGGGGAAGCTGCCTGTGTGGTGAAATCTCCTGCTTATCCCTCTGACTTTGGGTATTGTTGCAGATGCCTTGCCTTTTTATGGTCATGATCAGGTGGGGGGAGACTCACTGAAAGACAGCTATAAAACAATTTGGTAATGACAGTGATGGAGGCAGATGCACTGTGTCTTTGGGAATGTCACAGAGGGATGCCTAACCCCACTGTGGGTGGTCAGGGAAGGCTTCCTGGAGGAAGGGCCATTTGAACTGAACCTTGGAGAATGAGGAAGCAGGGGAGGGCATTCTGGGCCATGGGGAAAGAGCTTGAGCAGAAACAGGGTGAGAAAGAGCCCGAGGTGCACAGGGGACTGTGTGAGTGTGAGTGTGAGGCTGGGGATTCAGGTGCAAGACAGGGAGTGCGAGGATGCTGGCAGGAAGTGGAGGGCACTGAGGCTGTGCCTGGGAAGTGGGGTGCCATCCTCTGATGTCCCATGAGCAAACCTTCTTGGTTTGAAGCTGGGGTGGGATGATGACTTTTGAGTGTTTCCAGAGCATCCCTCTGCAGCCACATGAAGGGTGGTGAGGTGGTGATGACTGGAATTGTAGAGACTAGAACCAGACCTGTACTAGCAGGGCTGGAGGGAGGAGAAGATGAAAGAAATATTTAGGAAGCAAATTGGTGGTTCTTGGTGTTTAGGTTTGGAAGGTAAGGGTGTGGGGAGCAAGGTCCCTGGGGTTGTGCACAGGGGAGGTGTGAGGCGGTGCCACCTTTAACTGAGAGAAGCAGGAAAAGGGGTGGGGTGGAGGAAGGACACCCCCTCATGCCTAATTATCAGATTTCTCAGCGGGGGAGGGACAGTATTCTGCTGGGTATTAGAGTCTGAGGAGGAGGGAATTTGAGTGAAGATTCAAGTAATGGATGAAGGGGAGCAGAGTGGGAACCCCCAAAACCAAGGAGCAGAATTGACAGGGCCCCAGACTGCCTGTGACAGGTATCCAGCTTCCTGGAGTGGGGGTCTTCTAGGGATACAGACTAAACGGGACTTTGGTCCAGAGCTGTGCTGAGCAGGAGTTCTGCAGGCTGAGATGTGGGTGGGGACAGGGGAGAGGCACAGATGGGAGGGGCTCAGAGCACCACCCCTGGGCCCCAGGCTGCGAGGGTGTGAGACACAGCTGCAGTGAGAAAATGGAGGCGAGTGGGGTGCCCTCTGGGGTGGCAGTGTTTGAGGGGTGTGCAGCCAGAAGAGAAGAAGGCAGAGACCAGGGAGAGGGCGCTCTCCCAAAAGTCCAGCTCCAGGGGGTAAGGTGACAGTGTAGGGTGTGGCTGCAGATGGGGATGTCATTGATGTTAAAGGGGACCAGGGATGGTAGGCTCAGCTGCGGGATAGTACTGGGTTGTAGGGTGATGGCAGCTGTTGGTGGGGAAGACTGGGTAGAAGCAGGGTCTTCAGCGAATGGTGTGGGGTGACGAGGAGGCACAGCCGGGTGGTGGGTTTTCCACAGGATGGGAATGGGGACTGTCACAGGAGCACTTTGGCCAGCCCCACTGTGAAGTGGGGAGGGTGACCAGGCCCCGCTGGAGGGGAGAGCTGCCTGGACACGTTATCTGTCAACAGGTTGAAGACATGGTGTTAACATGGAAAACAGACGGTCTTGAGAAAGTTAATACTGAGAGGTTTTGGGAAGAGAAACCTGAGCAGATTGGAGGTTGGAGAAAGGCAGATTGCTCTTCATTGGGTGGTCAGGGCTACACCCGTGGACTAAAAGTGAAATCAGGGAATTAACTCATGTTTCACACACAGAGAATGGGAACTCCATGCGGGCAAGGAGAGCTGTGTGTTCGGGTCCCCGCTGTGTCCCCAGAACCGAGGACGTAGCTGGCATGTAGTAGGTGCTCACTGAATTTTGGTGGGCTGGATGAGTCAAGTGGGAAGTAACCCTGGATCTCTGAGTCCCCGTCTCTTCCTTGTGAGTGCTGGCATAGCCACTTTTGTCCTTGCTGTTTCTTTTTAAGAAATACAGCGTACAGTACATCTAAGGCCTCTCCCCTCTTCCTCATTTCTGTTGCCTTCCTTCCCCACAGGTCACCACTGGCGTGAGGGTGATGACGTCATCACACCCATGATTGTTTGCATGTCTTCTCTCTGTGTAGTTTAACGTTTAGTTAAAAACAACTTGCCTGGTTACCTGTGTTTCAAAACTTCACATAGTGGAGTGCCAGTGTAGACCACTTAGGTGTTTGAGATTTCTCGTTCATTTAAGCAGGATAGTTATTGACCTAAGTCTAGACGTAGCTAGAGATGAATTCACCTGAACGGCTGTGATGCAATCCATCCTTTGAACAGCACTCGTGTATTTATTGGTTCCTCGCTGAGAGACACGTGCATTGTTGCTGATTTCCCTTTTCGAAGGACAGGACTGCAGTAAGCATCCTCATCTCCGTCTGCTTCTGCTCAAGTGTGAGAGTTTCTTGAGGGTGGATGGACCCTTGGCAATGGCGGTTCTGCGTATGTGCATTTTGAACCTCAACATCCGTAACTTCCAAGCTGATCTCAGAGCTGGATTTATGAGACAACATCATCTCCAGGTCACTTTAGCTGTTGTGTTTTTTTTTTTTTTTTTTTTTACAGTGAGACAGTCTATAAGAATATCCAGAATCTCAAGGTTAGAAGGTCCTCTGGCCAACCCCCTCCACAGCCTGTCCCCTGCATCTCATTCTTCTTGGGTGGCCTTATCCAGTTCACTTCGCAGCTCTCCAGCAGTGGGGGTGCTGGCAGGCTGGCTCTGTCATTGCTCAGTCATCCATTGTCCACCATCATCCATCACAAGTATCTACTGCATGCTCACCAGGTACAGGAATTATGCTAGGCCAGGGCCATGATCTGCCAGCAGTCTGATCTTCTCTCATTGGAGCCCAAATCTGGCACGGTCTCCACTAAGCCTTGTGGTGTCTCACCTGAGACCTCACAGTACAGCCTAATGGAGGAGTTACTGATGTGCTATATCAGACTGCAAGGAAACTCCCTTATGTAGAAATGTTCTTTTGACCAGTCGCTGGTCAAAATTTCCTTCTAAACATTCTTAGTATCATTTTCGATGCACACAGCAGGGTAGAAGAAAGTTGTAGCCTTTCTTCAACTCTGAGACCCTCAGGAAGAGGCTGTGGGCTAAGGGAACCCAGTAACTTCTCTCCATCTGGCTATGAGATACTCAGGAAGTGAATCTCCACAAAGACCTGTCAGGGCTTCCTAGAAATCCCTTCCCTCCTGTATGTGTGATCTTTGCAATGTCACTTTGTCACTCCGCTCATAATAGTAGAGTGTCTCCAACTCCTCCTTCTAGGTAGACCACGTGACTTGCTTGGGACAGCGGGACCCACTTCTTCCTCTTTCTCGCTGATTTTAACAACTAAGTCCACAGAGATCAATTTCTGACCCAACTGTAAAAACTTGGTTCTATAGGAATGGAATCATGTGGATCTGCATGTGGTAGTTATTACCCTCCTTCCCTTACCCGGATGCAGTTGGGCCTGACTCTTCTCTTGAGAGGTGGCAGACAGTGTGGGAGGGACCAGGCTGCGTAGGTCTGGGGCCAGGGAGAAGCAGGGCCCGAGGGAACAAACCTAGAGATGCAAAAGCTCTGGAGGGAAGTCAAATCTGGCAGGCAGATCATAAATCCAGGGTGTTGGCTCTAGACAGCAGGTGGTAGTGCTGGCAGGTGGGTGGCATCTGGGAGGCTGACATGGACCAGGTGTGCCAACATGAGGAATCCAAGGCAGGTGACATTCAGAAATTCAGATGAACTGTTACCAGTGGAGACATCTGCCAGCTGGGAGGGCTGGGAACTAATCCCTAGGAGATGAAGAAGAGAGAACATGGGGCTGGAGTCAGAAGATTCTCGGGCTGGCGGGGTGACTTGAGTATGTCTGGCAAGCTCTCTGAGTGTCAGTCATTTCTTCTTAGACGTGGGGGTAATCATGCTGATTGCGCACGATTTTTAAACCAGAAGAGTTACTGTAATGGAATCTTGACCACTGGATGGAGTTTGCCTGGAGGAGTTCAGTCCCCGGTTGGGCTGGGGTGAGGGAGCTGGCCAGCAGGCAGGGCCCTCGGAGGAGGAGTTAGGCGAGTCCTTTTGATAGAATGTGCCTGGGGGACTTGACAACCCCGAGAGGGGCGTAGGGTATAAGCTATCTTTGGCTGCTAACAAGTCACCTCACAGTCCAATGGCTTAAAACAACAGTGATTTATTCCTCATGATTTTCTGGCCTTTTGTCGGGTTTTCTAGTCTGGGTTTGTTTGGGTGAGATAGGAGGTGTAGGATGACCTCTGTGCGCATGCTGGTCTCTGGAGGGGAAGGTGACAGTGTCTCAGCTGGCTGGGTCTCTCACCCCTAGGAGGGCGGCCCAGGTCTCTTCATCTGGTGGTCCCAGCAGTAAGGGAGGGCAAACCCCAATCCCTGCCCCAGTGGGCAAAGCGATCTCATGGTCAAATCCAGATGGAAGAGCATCTTGACATTCTGGCAGTCCGCTTTCTGAAACGTCTCTGTTTTTGAGCTATATAATGGTGAGCCTGGGCTTCAAATGAGAATTCCCAGGCTTCTGCCAGTGCCAGAGAGGTGGGTATGGAAGGGTGGAGGGGAAAACAAGTGGCTGATGGTGTCTGTACCTTTGCTGCTCACTTATAGCTTGGAAAATGTAGGGGTCAGTGGAAGACCACCCCTTCTGGGGTATGTCCCTGCCCTCCAGCTTCTTAAGAACATCAACATAAGGGCTGTCAAGGGCCCCTCCTTTGCCCTTCAGTTGTCTGTTTCCCCAGCAGGAACACTGCCAAGCCAGGCAGTGGGAGTCGATCTGACACGCTGGCACTCAGCAGACGATGGTTTAGGTGACTGGGGGCCAACATGCCCCCCTTCCCCATGAGGGGTGGCTGTTCCCCTGGCCTGTTTGGAGAAGACGGAAAGGAGCTAGCCTTCCTGTGTGCCAGGCACTGTGTCCATGTCACTAAATCCTCAGAATAGCCCTGTGAGTTATTAAAATGTCTCCATCTCATGGGCTTGAAAAACTTTCTATTGTGTAACTTCGAAAATGTCTCCTGAGCCCTCATCATCCATCATCTCTCTTTGACATTTAACAACTCATGAACACTCTTGTTTCATCCACTCCTTTACCCACGTCCCTCCTGAATTATTTTGAAGCCAACCTCAAGCATGATTTTATCTGGAAGTATTTCAGTCTGTATATCTAAAAGATAAAGATTTTTTAAAAATCATGCAACCACTATCACACACAGAAAGTCAAGCAACAGTCTTCTATGGGTTTTTAATAAATGGTATTGGGACATCTGGGTAGTCATTTGAAAAGATATCAAAGTAGATCCATACCTCATACCATACATCAGAAATAGCTCCAAGCAGATCAGAGGGCTAAGCGTGAAAAATAAACCATACACGTCTTAGGAGAAAACACGAATCTTTGTGTGGGGAAAGCCATTTAAAAAACAACAGGGATACTCCCTTGTGGCTCAGGTGGCAGAGATGGCTGAGGTGTGGACCATGCAGAGCCCAAGATTCTGGTTTGTGATCCAGGGCTGGGGGTGGGGAAACTAAAATAAAACAAATAAAAATCCTTCCTTCTCTTCTTCTTTTTTTTTTTTTTTTT
>RJWH01011145.1:0-13483 GCA_004363575.1 Solenodon paradoxus | reverse complement strand
TCCAAAGCACAGTGGTTTCTTACACCGTCTACACAGACATGTACTTCTGTTTGTAGCCTCTACTCTCACACAACAGCCAAAGGAAACTTTCATCTACTCTGCATCAGCAGAGGTGCTCTGCCATCTTGTGGTCAGATCCCAACTGCTAAACCAGCTGATCAAACCTGCCTTCATCATGTACCTGTGAGAGACTGACAAGTAAAACAGCACAGGTCAACAGGTTTGTATAAATATTTTGTAGCCTGTTACTGTACTCATTGACTAATTCTGGTAGTTTTTGATGGAATCTTTAGGGTTTTCTACATATATAACCATATCATCAACAATTAGTGATAGTTTTCCTTCTTTTCCAATTTGGATTCCTTTTATTTCTTCTTGCCTAATTGCTCTGGCAAGGACCTCCAGCAGGATGTTTAATAGCAGTGATGAGGTGCAGCCTGATGGAGAAGAGGTTAAGCCAGATGCCTCTGAAGAAGCACGGTCCATATACATTCCTTGGACCCAGGTTTGAGTTCCAGGTCAAGGGGGAAAACCAATGTGAACAATTAGATAAATTAAAGTGGGGCCCTGGTAGCTTAATGGATTGTTTCACCAGGTTTAGTCCACATACATCTCAAGGTCCCTGATTCGAGAACTGGGGCTTAGGGGAACAACCAAGATGAAAAACTAAATAAAAATAGATAAACTGCTTCTTCCTCCTCTCTCGTACTACCTTCATGCCTACTGACATTTCATTCTAGCCTGTACCTTTTCTTTAAAATAAATAAGATAAAACGCTTCTCTCACTCTCTTTCTGCCTGCCAGCCTATCTGCCTTCATTCCTGCCTGCGCCTTTTCTTTAAAGAAGAAAAAAAAAGCAGTGGTGACAGTCCGCAATATGATAGAAGAGAACAGAATCAAGAAAATTATTTCATTTGAAATAGAAGCAAACATAATTAAATGCTTTGACATGTACCTAACAAAGGAAGTGAAAGACCTGTACAATTAAAAATTTAAAACTTTATTAAGAGAAATAGAGGAAGCTACAAAGAGAAAGAAAGACATTCTGTGCTCATGGCTGGGAAGAATTAACATTGCTAAAAAAGCCATCCTACTTAAAGCAATGTACGGGTTTAATGCAATCCCTATCAATATTTCACTGGCATTTTTCAAGAAAATTTTTTTAAAATTTTCTATGGAATCACAAAATACTCCAAAAAGCCAAAGCACAAAGAACAAAGTGGAGGTATAATATCCCCAGATCATGATTATCTCATAAAGCAATGGTGAACAAATCTGTGTGGTACTGATATAAAAATAAAGACCCAGATCAGTGAAATAGAACCAAATCTCCAGAAATAGACTCTCACATATGTGGTCTATCAATTTACAACAAGGGAGCCAAGAACATGCAATGGAAAAAGAAAAGTCTTTTCAAAAAATCATACTGGGAAAACTGGACAGCCACATGCAAAAGAATGAATCCAAATCACTCTCTAACACTATATACAAAAAGTAATTAAAAATGCCTTAGAGACTTGGATGTTAGATTGAAAATCATAATTTACTTAGAAAAGAACATGGGTAATACTTCCATAACTTTGGCCTTAGAGAGATTTTGGTGACACAGCTTCAGTGGCAAGGGAAACACATACTAATGGATATATCAAACTAAAAAGCTTCTGCACAGTAAAAGAAATTATCATCAAAATTAAAAGATAACCTCCTGACTAGGAGTTGATATTTACATCTGACAGGGGCTTAATATCCAAAATATATAAAGAATTAATAAAACCCAACAGGAAAATTAAATAAAAAATGGGCAGAAGAATTAAATAGATATTCCTCCAAAGAAGACTTAGAGATGGCTAACAGACACATGAAAAGATGTCCTTCCTCATTATCAAGGAAATGCAACTCAAAACAACAATGAAACATCACACAGGTGAGAATGGCTATTATCCAAAAGACTCGAAACAACATGTTGGCAAGGATGTGGACAAATGGGAGACTGTCAGTTGGTGCAGCCTTTATGGAAAGCAATAGGGAAGTTCCTAAAAAATATATCGGTATGGAAATCCCATATGATCCGGTCATCCCACTTCCAGGTATTTACCAAAAAAAAAACCTCCAAAACACAGAATCACTAATTTGCAGAGACACATACACGTTCATGTTTATTACTGCATTATTTACTACAGCCAAGATCTGGAAACTACCTAAATACCAAAGATCATGTGAATGAATAAAGAAGATAGACACTGTGTTATGTATGTATAGATAGATAGACAGATATTCGTGTGTTATATACATATATATTATATACTGTGGTATACTATATTGCCCTGAAAAAGATGAAATCCTGACATTTGAGACAAAATGGAATGAACCAGTGGAGACTATGCTAAGTGAAACAAGTCAGACAGAGACAAATGCTAAATAATCTCACTCATACACGGAATATGAACTGACAAAACAAACCTCAGACAATAGACTGACAATAAAACTGAAGTTACCAGGGAGGAAAGGGGTATATGGCAGGATCAAGTGGTGCTGGGGGTCCAAGGGAAAGCAGTGACGGACTTTCAGCAATTTGGAGGTGGATGTGCTGCCTTGACATACATTTGCTTTATGTTGAAGCTACCCCTATGGACTTATACTATTTTGTAAATCAAGTTACCTCAACAAACATTTTTTTAAATAGAACACACAAGTCAAATAAATTAAAGTCAAAGTGTGCCACTAATCAGAAGTTATGTGCATTAGCATAAAGCAAACATAATAAAAAAGTGGGATTCGGAATTTCATATCATCTCAGCACACTATTTAGATATAGCTAATAAATTTAGAGAAGTTAGATATATTCCACATATTTAACAATATTGAAATCAGGGAGATGCAGTTATTTACTCTAAGAAAAGGGGAAGTAAAGACTTTCCTCCTCGCCCTCCTCCAAATCTGTTAATTGGTCAGGGAATTAATCAGCAAAATCAACTCTCTGAATTAAGCTCTCACAGAGAAAAACTCTTTCTCAAGTTCACATCTCAACACAAAGATTCAAATAGAAGAGAAATAAATGGATTTAATTAATAAATATGTCAGATGTGCACTATTGCAGACTCTGCTACTTCAAGACTAGTCTTGTCTCGATCCTGTAAATCTTCTGATTGGCAGTGCCATGTGTCAAAACATGAATATTTCTTTGTAGAAATGATTAAAATATAGAGTTAATGGTGAGAAAAGAGAGAAAGCCATCCATTTATTAACATAATTCCAACCATAGGGAAGAGCTTGTTCTGTAGATTTTGATGAAAAATCTGATATGTACTATGAAATGAGCAACAGATTGAGACTATGGATATATGGCATATTATTTCAAAGCAATGACTTAAGGAGTAGAAACTCTCAGGAGACATCAGGAGACAGATTGAGATACTGTCAAGAAATGCAGATGCCTTCCAGCTGTTTTTATATCCTAATGACATAGAAAGTAGTTGGTCCTCAAATATGACTATTGACTAATAATCTGTAATAGAATTTCCCCTCCTGTTGCCTTGGTCACTTTCAACTCAGATCCTAGATAAACTTTTTCCAGATTGTCTTGTCCAGAGCTCAAATCATCATATGGATATCCTGTTTTAATTATGTCTTTTATTCTTTTAAATTCCCTTTGCAAGTATTTTCTTATTCATTAAAATTTTCTGGATCTTTCTGATCTATTCCTGTAGGTATGAATACAAGCAAAACTAATGTAAATATGGTAAGTGGTATAGTACATACAGGAAATGACCATGTCACCTGGTGATAGACTGTTCCTTCAAAATTGTTAAATGAAAGATAGCATATTCCTATTTTCAGGGAATTGCTGAATCACAGAAAAGAATGGAATTCACAACCATAGATTAGAAAATAATGGAATCTGAACCTTCTCAAGGCTGACGTATGTGCTGGATGAATTGAAAGACCTATAGGAAGTAACTAAAACCAGATATCAGAAAACATGGGGGTCCCCAAAGCACCCAACTCTGAAAGTCAATACAGCTTGCGTGTGTGAGATTCTCAAGACTATAGAAGCAAAAAAACTGTTCTTAATAGTATCACGAGTATTGCAGCAATATGGGCCTCCAAATTCAGAGTTCCTGGTACACTTAAGAAATAATTCAGAAAATAATCACCGAATTGCCAGTGGTGAGCACCCATTTGTTTTATTTAGTAAGAAGTGAAAGTGCAGAGAACACTGCTAAAGAGCTAAGAGTAGGCAGAGACAGAAGTCTGGTCTGTTTCAGGCCTGAGGCCGGTTAAGAGTGAAAGTTTTAAAGGCATTTAAGAGTGAAAGTTTTAAAGGCATTTACCCAATTGTGATTGATACATTCGTGAAAAGAGAAAATAAATTCTGAAAGTTGCTTCAAAGGAAGGAGATTCAGGTGGTGCGTGGTTCTTAAAGAGGCCTACACATTTAAATCCTTATTTGACCCAAACTGGAGCTGTCATAGCACCTGAAGGAGTAGGTATATTCATATACTAATACATTTATGAGATTATTATGAGTTAAATGGAGAATCCAGCCAAGAACTCTTATTATGGCTCCTTAGGTGACTCCCATATAAGGTTGCTAGGGAGAAGGCTGACACAAGATAAATGGTTTCCATTGTTACAAGCCAGTGGTGACAACAGGCACCAGGTAGAAGAGAGGAAGCCACCCAGCAGGAGGGAGTTCTGACTACCCCCAATATAAGGAGCACAGCACAGAGGCAGCAAGCTGATGTCCCTGTTCCGCAGCAGCTATTTGCATATGTTAGAAGATGCAGCCTATGGATCACTCTTCTCATTTAACAGGAATGTAGAGGCAACAGGAATCCCCTCCAGAAACCAGATGCCTGGTGGGCACCATCTTCCCACTATCCCTGGACCCTGATTCAGGCTGTGACTATCTCCGTAAAACAGCTTGAGGTGCACCCTGGTGGAGTAGCAGTTAGTTTGCCACCTCAAAATTAGTGCAATCCATCTACATCCCAAGGAGCTGAATTTAAAAGAAGAGAATGGGGAACAACCAAGATGAACCACTAAAGAAAATAAGTAAAATACTTCTTCCTCTTCTCTCTGCCTGCCTGAGCTCATTGCAGGCAGTAAAAGTTGTGAACACGTGACAGCATTCTTCATTACCTTGTTTAAAAGCTGAACCATGTGTTACTATAACAGGTAAGTTATATCAGCTGCACGTGAGCATTTGTAGTGACCATGGCAACCTATTTCGGGTCTGCTCATGGAGGCTCTAACGACTTTGACCCTGAGTTAGATATTTTCACCATTTAATGAAAAATGAATTTGAATAGTCTCATTATTTTTAGAATCTCTGAAGGCTCCCTATTAGCAGTATATTTATTCAATAATTGTATGGAACATTTTATGTTTTCGTTATATAGGTTTAATTTGTGCGTCATTGTAAATAAATATCCATATATAATATGCTATGTTCACCACCACCGTTTCAGTTCTTCCTTCACCAGTTAATTGCCTCTATGCAATTTGCCTTGTTCTCTCCCCCTTCCCTTTTTATAACCATTACCTTGGTTTTATTACCTAAAAGACTATTTTAGTTTTATTGAGTTTATTTATCTCTAGGTTGCTCAATATACTGCATATGAGTGAAATCCTACTATGTCTTTCTCCTGCTGGCTTCTCTCACTAAGCTTAATTCCCTCTAGGTCCATCCATGTTGCTGCAAATGGCAATATTTCATCTTTTTAATAGGTGAACTCTATTCCATTGTGTATAGCCAAGTCTTCCTTATCTATAAGTATGTTGATGGGTACCTAGGTGATTTCCAGCTATTGACTATTGTAAATAATGCTGCAGTGAACATGGATGGGGGTGCCTATATCTTTTTCAGTTAGTGTTCTTGTGTTTTTAGGGTAAACACCCAGAAATGGGATAACTGGATCATGTGGAATTTCCATTTCTCAATTATTTAAAGAATCTCTATACTTCTTTGCATAAAGATTGCACCAGTTTTCATTCCCACCAACGGTATTATCAGAGTTCTCTTTTCTTTGGGTTCTCATCAGCACTTTCAGACTTTTGGATAGGGTGAAATTTAATAGCTGTGCTGATTTACATTTCTCTAATAACAAGGAAGGTGAACAACTTTTCTTTTTCCTCCCAATCTTCTTTACATCTTCAGAGTACTATTAAGATCTCCTGCCCATTTTTTAATTGGAGTGCTTATTTTTCATGTTGCTGGCTTTCATGAGTTCCTTGGGCTTTTTTTTTTTTTCTTTTAAACTAAGACCCTTCTCAGATATATTATGTGCACATATATCCTCTCACTTGGTAGGGTGATTTTTTTGTTTCTTTTTTCAGGCAGAAGCTTTTTAATTTGGTATAGCTTTATTTGTACATTTGTGATTTTATTTCCCTTGATACTGAACTTGAGTTTCCAAAAACATCTCTTAGGTCAATGTCAAGGAGTGTTTTGCATCTGTTTTTCTATGTATTTTATAGATTTAGATCTTACATACAAGTCTTTAATCCATTTTGAATTAATTTTTACATATGACATTAGTGATTTAGCTTCAAACTTTTTATGTGACTGTCTAGTTTTCCCAACACTCCTTATTAAAAAGCATATCCATGGCACCAGTATATGCTCTTGGCTCCTTCATTCTAAGTAGTTGGCCAAAAATGTGAGTGTTTATTTATAGGCTCTCAATTCTGTTCCATTAACTGGTGTGCCTGATTTTATTCCGGTATCACAGTGATTTTAATACTACTGTTTTGCAGTCAAGTTTGAAACCAGGGTGTATGACACCCCATTTTTGTTCTTTTTTCACAAGATTGTTTTTCCTATTTGGTGTCTTTTGTAGGTTCAATTAAACTTTTTTTCCTATTTCTGAGAAGAATATGTTTGGGATTTTTATAGAGATTGCATTAAATCTTACATTGTTTTAGGTAACAAGGCCATTCTAACAATCCAAGAGCATGAAATACCTTTCCATTTCTTTCTGTCTTCTATTTCTTTTAGGAATGTCCAATAGTTTCTATAGTACAGGTTTTTCATGTATTTGTTAAATTTTTTCCACTATCTCAATCTTTTGATGAAATTGGAAATGGTACTTTTTCTGAGGTTTTGTTCTGCTAGTTCATTATTTAGATATAGAAATGCAACAGATTTTTAAAGACTATTCAGCCTCCATTTTACTGTGTGCTTGCATTGTTTCTAGAAGCTTCTTACTGGAGTCTTTGAGATTCTTTCTCTATGCTATTATGTCACCTACAAATAATGACAGTTTTACTTCTTCCTCTACAATTTAGATATATTTTATGTCTCTTTATTTTCTATTTGCACTGGCCAGAATGCCCAGCATTATAGTAAATAAAAAAAGCGTGAATTGACCTCCTTGCCTTGTTCCTACTTTCAAGTTTAGCCCATTAAATAAGATGCTGACTGCGCATTTGTGATATGTAGCCTTCATTATACTGAGATGATTCAGTCTATACCCATATTGGAGGATTTTTAGCATAAAATGGTATTCGATCTTATCAAATGCTTTTTCTGCTTCTATTAATCATAAAATGTTTATCTTTCCTTTTGTTGATGTGATGTATCACATTTATTGATTTATGAATGATGAGCCATCCTTGTATGCTTGGAATGAATTCTAGTATTTGATTGCTATGTATGATTCTTTTAGTAGGTTGTCAGTTTAGTAATATTTGGTTGAGGATTTTTGATCAACTTTCACTGGAAATATCAGTTGGTAATTTTTTCTGTGATGTCCTTGTTTGGTTTTAGAATCAGAATAAAGCTGCCATCATTAAAGGTGTCTGGAAATTTGTCTTCTTCAATATTGTGGAAATTTTTGAGGAGTAGTGGCAGTATCAATCCAATGAAACTTTGGTAGAATTCACTAGTAAAACCTTCTGGTCCAGGGCTTTTGTTTCCTGGGAGTTTTGATTACCATTTCAGTGTATGTGTTTGTAGCCAGTCTGCACACGTTTTCTGTTTCTTTGGAATTTAGTAATAGACTGTTACATGTTTCTAAGAATTTTGTCATTACTTCTAGCTATTCCAGTTTGTTGCCATTAGGATGTTCAAGCATTATATGTCTTTAATGATAGAAAGAATTAAAATACAAAATGAATCAGGAAGTCTAAGTTCATACAAATGCTACTGTGCAAGTCTCCCCACATCAGTGACTGTGGCTGCAGGCCCAGCTGTAGTTTGGGTGCAGCCTGCAGGCCTCTGGGGAGCACTGTGCCTCCACAGCACAGAGGTAGGTGGCTGAGTCCTCCATCTGGGAGGCCGTGATGTGCAGGCTGCTGTAACGTTCCTTAGCATTCACTGTGGCTTTTAACCTTCCATTCTGCTTCACCCCTGAAGCTGTGAAAAATAGGTTGATGAGGTTGCCACCAGGATTCTGTTGGAACCACTGCATATAGTTTACTGCCGTTGAAAAATTGCATCGCAGAGTAGAGCTGGTTCCCTCCTGCAGAATCAGAGTTGGAGGACTCTGTTCCACCTGCACTCCTCTCACCCCTATTTGAAAAGAGAAAATGAGCACATGATCTTACTGGGGAGTCCTTGATGCAATTTCTAAACCTGTAAATTGTCCCAAAGAATCACCCATGAGTTTGGAGGACCCTACAGAGATGTGTCAGCTCCCCTCCCCTTCCCACTTTCAACTGTGGAACATTCCAGTGCCCCATCTGGGACAGACACCAACTCACTGCAAACATGGACCCACAGAAACCCCAGGAGAAGTCCCTGGTACTTCATGACTTCTGAACCAGTTGCTGGAGGTCTTCACCCCTGCTCTGGAGGGTGTCAGGTCTTGCAGTTAGGCAAATATTTTCTTTATAGTCAATATGTTCCACCAGAACCCCTGAGCACCAATCGCATTCACCCCTGAGCTTTGTCATTTCGCTTAACAGGAAACATCTCAAATGACAGCCCAGCTCAGGCTGCGATATGATGTCTCTCAGGTGGCAGATGTGTTGGAGATGGGAGAAATCAGGCTCATGAAGACAGAAGAAACAAAAAAGAGAAATATCTAAATGTCCCCCATATATTTTAACAATTTAGGTAGGAAAGATTTAAATTTTGGGTGGAAGATAAGAAAATTGAGAGGATATTTCAGAGGTAAATAAAGGTCACATTGTGTCAATAGATCGAAGAAGAATCATAATTTCAGTGATACTTCTTTCTAAACAAGAATTAGCATATAATTAACATATAACAGAATTTGAGATATTTACTTATACAAGATATCTAACAAAGGAATACTGTTGATAGCACATATCATTTTGTTAATGCCCTTTGCTAGAAAAGTAAATATATATTAAAAAATTAAAATAGTCTTGAAAATCCAGAAAATATATATTTATATTCATCATGAACATAGACAATGTCTACATTAAGAGTGAGATTAGTAAAAAAAAAAAAAAATGATACGTGTATAGCATGTCCACTCTGATCTCAATCCCACCTCTTCTCTTCTCCCACCCAACCTTTTCCCTCCATCCCACGGGGACTCACTGGGCTCAGTCAGCTCTTTAAATGGAGGTAAGGGTAACATTTGTGGTTCAGACAAAATATTTCTCCTTTCCCCCTCACTATCTATTCTTACACCTCCCCTTTTTTACTATTTCTACTCTTTGTTTCCTATTTCCTTCATTTACTTCTCTTTTTCCTCAGAGGAGATAGGGAAAGAGGAATTCCATCAAGAGTGCAGAGTTAAAATTCATATAAAGAAATTTTAGTTGTAAAAATCATAAAAAAAAAAAAAAGAAATAGATAATATAGATGCTTTCTGCAGGAACCTTCAGCCCCACTAGGCTCCTATTAAGTGAGTAGCTTCCTACTCTCAACTCCACTCCAGTAATCACCTCTGTCATATTATTGTAGCCCAGGCCTTCTCAACCTCAACCAATGATGGGTTTATGGAGAAATGAGCTCCATCTCTTTGAGATGGTAGTAAAAGAATAAATAACAGGAACATTAAGTAAATATTTTCCCTGCATGCTTAGTGATTTATTTAATCACATGTTCTTCAATTCCTGTCTCTAACTGTTGTTAACTTTAATCTCTTCATTCTGTTTTTCAAATATTCACACACAGACACTTAGGATTTAAAAAAAATTTCCTCCTCAGTTTTGGTGAAATCTGGAGTGCCCCCTAGTGGATGAAAACCATCAACATAGACTGTCATGGTACTTTACAATGACTGGTCACTGGTCATATGACAACCCCGTACAAAAACAGTAATTCTCTGAGTGACTTCCAGTCTCCAGTCTGTTGTGCATTTACGATTTTCTAATAAATTGTCCTTTCCTCATGAATCCATGATTCTCATGAATCTTTAAAGATTAAGTAAAAACCATGTCTGCATGAGCTAGTTTAGTCACCCCTGCCCTACTTGTGTTCAGCTCTTACTGAAAATACCCACAAATTGACCCATTGAGTCACTGAGAGTTTCACATTCACCGGAAGTTTGTGTTTAGCTCCCCCTGCAGTCACAGACACTATGTAACTAGCGCACAGAAGTACATGACTGAGTCGCTCAAATATGCTGAACGTTTCTTCAGTTAGAAGGAGGTTTCACTCTTCTTAAATTCAGCCAAAAATCTTCGATACCCTTAACTAGGGTATCCCCTGATATGTACTTGAGGAGAAGCTGGAGTCCTTGGTTAAGGTACTGGACGTACCAGTAGAGAGAAGAGTTCTACCATAGGAATAGTTGCACCTCCAGAGGGAATCCTTCAGAGACTGTGATGAGGACATCAGGCTTGGTTACTGACTGGGCTTGGGTGCTTCCTGAAACATCAATGCTGTGTCAGCCAGACCAGAACAATCTCACCTGTGATAGAGAATATATCTTCATTCAGAGACTACTAGCAAAAGCATATATTTAGGGAACCAGAGAATGGAATAAAATTTTACTCACTCAGAGAAAAGAGCATCATAAGCACGAGTACAGGAACCAGGCTCATAGCTGAGCAGTGAAGAAGTTGTGGGGTCCTTTGTGAAGATCTTCCCTAAGCAGGAAGGACTAAGACTGAGGAAACAGTAGCCTTGATACAAGTAAGAATGGGTATGGTTGGCGTTCTAGAATCTTATCCAAGCTGTTTCAGAGATGTTTAGAAAAGTCTCTTCCATGACCAACTGGTTGTTTTCTGATTTTTTAATTATTCTAATATGTCAGTGTCTTCAAAGAGTAGCTGAGCACTTCAGTCATCCTCACGAAGGAGGAGTTAAAGGAATGATGCAATTCTGTACCTAGTGTGTTTCATAATATATTTCTGTATCGAATCATCAAGTTGTACACCTTAAACTTACATATGGCATAGTTCAATAATATCTCAATAAAATTGGAGGCAATGTGGCTACCTAAGTATGTTCAGATATGGGGGCATTTTTTTCCCATTTTGTTTATCAATTTTTTCTAGATTTTCTACAATGAATATCACAGTACACCATTACACTGGCAATTCTCAATGAGTTACACTTACTGATATTCACAAACTTGTATAGAACTCTCCTTATGAAATTGGACCAGTTCTGTGGTTCACATAACCAATAGAATGCAGGAAGAATGATGTTGTGCCAGTCCTGAGCTTAAGTTTAAGAAAACATCTTTCCTTTTATATTCTTGGGAGCCACCATAAAATAAATTCACCTACCAAGAGACAACATGTGTAGAAACCACGTGAGAAGATCTACCACACAGTCTATATTTTAAAAATCCCACACACGTGCATATATATGCATGTGCAAATCTGATAATGCAGCTGAGAAAACTGGAGCTTATGTCTGCAATACACTCAGTGCATGGTGAGAGCTAAGCCACGGTCCTACTTTTATGATTAATCGACAAATATTTCTGTTTCTGATCACTATGTTGGAAGACCTATCAATACATAAGAAGGCAATGTGTTTTGATAAGACATTGACTGCTTGAAACCCCGACCAAAACCCATCCTCGTCTCTGTAATGAAAGCTCTAAACAGTTTGTAATCACTCGTTCCTACAAACTATCTTTAACCTGGAGACAAAGTTATTCATGTATCCTTAACCAATCATTCCATGAACCATCATTCATCTGGTTGAACAATGAAATCCCTGCCATGGGGGTCATTTGGTTAAAAAAAAAAAAATTCATGTTGATCTTTCTAAAGAGATACAGCTGGCCAATCTGACACTTTGGTCAGAGAAAACAAGACCAAGCTTTTTATATACAAAAACAGGTTTTTTTTTTTTGTCTAGGTCTTCAGATAATGAAGAGTCTGAACACATAGAATTTTATGCCACCTTCCAAGTTGGCAGATCAAGTTTAATAACTTCATTAAATAGATACGATAACTCAGCAGACTGATATATTGAGAGCATACATCTTACAAGTGCTGATTAGGTGCAGGACTTTTCGTGAGATATTGTCTTAACTTCATAATAACCCTCAAAGATAGTATTGTGATGCCCAATTTATGGAAAAGGTATTGAAGATAAGATAATATAAGTATTTGATCAATATATAATTCTTTAAAAGTAACAGATCTCAGATTCAACATTAAAATGATTTCTTGGATTTGAAAACAGAGAATTCTTTTCCGTTCTGTTTTGTAGCCCAAGGGTATATAGCAAAGATGAAGCACAACTAGGATTAGAATTTATTGCTTCTCATGTAAGTGCTCTATTTACTATCCCCCAGTAGCAGTGCTCAGCATGCAACTTCTTGTTTATAAAAACTAGGAATTATAAAAAACCTTGTGTTATCTTCTCATAGTCAGTGATTCCTTGAATGAACCACTCCAGGACAGAATTCCAGTCCTTCCACTCCAGGACAGAATTCTTCTCCTCTAGACTACAACCAACGTTTTTTCCAGTTGAGATACCATGAACAAGGGTGACATGAAACTCCAGTGGAGTCAGAAAACATTTTAAAGATATATTCAGGGCAATATTCAACCTGTAATTCCTATCATGGATTAATTATCTACAGAATAGTTTAATGTCTGTCTCAGATAATCACTCACAACCTCTCAGACAGGAGTACTTATTTTCATGAAACATTACCTCTGTAATGTTTTACCTCTCTACTTCATGCTCTTAACTCTCATGTCAGGAATATGGTTGGACCCTTAGCTGCTGGTTTAAGAAAAGGCTCCCAGGACTGGGGACTCACTGTGATTGTGTCACATAGATATATGTATCTAAATCTCCCGCCTTCACATCTGTGAGGAGCAGGGAGATGGATGTGTTCAAATAATGTGAATCTTCTTTCCTCACTTTTTCCACTTGAGATTAAGGAAATCAGAAGCTGTATGCTTTTCCAGAGATTATCTGACCACATGAAGTACTAGAATAGAGCTCTCTAAAATGATGCTGAGAGAAGAACTGATTGTGTTCTGAATATTCAGTAACCCATGACTCTGCTCCATCTTCAACGGGTTCCTTATTTGTGAAAGATATCTGTCAAAATTTTATATTCCAAGACTGTGCTGTCTATAG
>RJWH01011144.1:0-13488 GCA_004363575.1 Solenodon paradoxus | reverse complement strand
CTTATAAACAAACTCAATTTCACAGAGGAATGAACCTCATAAAGTGAAGACAAGGTAACAATGGTGATCCTGATGAAAGAGGGAAGGGAAACAATACTGAGGAAAAATGAAGAAACCATGAGCAAAATATCAGACTCCCTGAGAAGGACAAACATGAGGATAATAGGTGTACCAGGAGGAGAGGGGTGGGAGAAAGGAGTAGAAAACTTGCATTGTGAAATAATAGTAGAGAACTTGCCACATCTGTCACAAGTAATAACCAGAAGGTCTGAGCAGTTGATAGAATATGGAAATTTGATATGTAAGAAACCTAATACAAGGTATGTCATAATAAAACAGAAAAATCCAATATAAAATCTTACTCGTTAGCTAGAGGCAACATCTTAGTCAATGTTGAAAAATGGAAAGCGTTTTCTCTTAGGTGAGGAACAAGGCAAGGTTGTCCACTCTTACCACTGCTATTAAACATTGTACTGGAGGTCTTAGCCAGAGCAATTAGGCAAAAAGGAAATAAGAGGAATCCAAATTGGAAAAGAGGAAGTAAAAGTTTCATTATATGCAGATGAAATGATTATATATATTGAAATCTCAGAAACTTTTAGAACTCATCAGTGAATACAGTCCGGTGGCAGGTTACAAAATCAACGCACAAAAATCTGTTGCATTTTTATATGCAAACCATGTGTTAGAAAAAAAGAAATCATGAAAAGCACACCATTTAAAATAGAAGTTAAATAAATAAACGCCTGGGCATATACCTAACAAAGGAAGTAAAAGATCTGCACAATGAAAACTTAAAAGAAACAGAGGAGGACACAAAGAAATGGAAAGATATCCCCTGCTTGTGGCTGGGAAAAATCAATACCATTAAAATTGTCACCTTACCCAAAGCAACATAAAGGTTTAGTGCAATCCCCATTAGAATCTCATGGGCTTATTTTCAGGAAATAGAACAAGAAATTAGTTTGTATGGAACAACAAAAGACCCCAAATAACCAAAGCAATCATTAGAAAAAAGAATGAATCTTGAGTGATTACACTTGCAGGTTTTGAAATATATTACAAAGCAGTGGTGATCCAAATGGCATGTTACTGGAATAATAATAGAGGCACAGATGAGTGGAACAGAACTGAATCACCAGAAACTGCCCCACTCACAGTCAGTTAATCTTCAGCAAAGCGGTGAAGGGCATATGATGGAAAAAGGAAAGTCTCTTCAACAAATGGTGCTGGGAAAACTGGACAGCCACATGCAAAAGAAATAAGCTAGACCACTCTCTAACACCATTCATAAAAATTAACTCAAAATGGATTAGAGACTTGGACATAAGACCAGAAAACATGAAGCCTTTAGAACACAACATAGGAAAGACATTCCATGACATCAATCATAGAGAAGTCTTTGGGGACTCAATTCCACCGTCATGGGAAACAAAAAGAAGAATAAACAACTGGGACTACATCAAACTAAGGAGTTTCTTCACAACAAAAGAAAACATCACCAAAACTAAAAGAAAACCAACTAACTGGGAAAGATATCTGCATTGGATAATTCCAACCAAGTCTTAATACCTAAAATATACAAAGGACTCATAAAACGCAACAACAGAAGAACAGGCAATCTAATCAAAAATAGGAGGAGGAATTAGACACTTTTCTGAAGAGGATATACAGGTGGCCAACAGGCACATGAAATTATGTTCCTACTCATCGGTTATCAGGGAAATGCAAATTAAAACAACAATGAGATATCACCTTATACCTGAAAGACTAGCTATTATCCCAAAGCCTGAAAACAATGAATGTTGGTAAGGACGTGAAGAAAAGGGAACACCTTTGCACTGATGGTGGGAGTAATAATTATTACAACCTCTATGGAGAACTGTGTGGAGATTCCTCAAAATGCTGAAGACAGAAATCCCACATGATCCCAATAATTCCACTTCTGGGCATCTACCCAAAAGATACAAAAGCACCCTTCCACAGAGATATATGTATCCCCATGTTTATTGTGGCCCTATTCACAATAGCTAAGAACAGGAAACTACCTAATGCTCAACAGCAGATGAATATATAAAGAAGATGTGGTACATATATACAATGGAATACTAGATGAAACCCTGTCCTCTGACTCACCATGGATGGAACTAGAGGAGATTATGCTAAGTGAAACAGGTCAAAAGAAGTAAGACAGATACAAGATGACCTCACTTATAAGTGGATTATGAATAGATAAAACAAAGGAACAGGTAAAATATAACCCTGAAACATTTGCAACAGAACTGAGGTTACCAAAAGGGAATAGGGCGGTAGTGGAGCCCACTGGACAGTGGAGAAGAATGCTTGGTGATCTGGTAAAGGGAATGGTGTGTTGAAATGTGTCTAAGAATCAGAGAGCCATACCTAGGAAGTTCTTTTAATGTGTAGAATAATTCCAATTTTTAAGTTAATAAGATGAAGGAGGCACACACAGTTACCCAAAGGCAATTGGAAGACCTCAAAAAGGAAGGGACAGATCAAAAAGAATATGTCGCTAAGGAGATTGATATCACAAAGTCCTAGAAGAAATGCTATAGATAATAGTCATGAATTGACAACAAACATTTTCATAAACAAAAACAGTCTCCATAAACAGACTCAAACATGCAGAGGAACAAATCTCAGAAATTAAAGATCACTGATGTGAACCTCAAAAAAGAGAAACAAGATTGAAAAAAAAGAAACCCAATAGGAAACATCAGAGAAGAAAACAACAAGGACTACAGAAATCCCTGAAGGAGATGAGGGGAAAAGGTACAGAATACTTACTCAAAGTAACAGCATAGAAATTCCTACATGTATAAAAAGCAAGCATGGGGGTCAAGAAGTAAAAAAGAAGAGCATAATTTATAAATATAGAAGACCTACTCCTAGATAAATCATAGAAAAACTAGCAAAAGTCAAATAAATGACAAACTACTCACAGCTGCTAGAGAAAAGAGAAACATAACCTACAAAGATATACCCATTATGTTATCATCAGACTTCTCAACAAAAGTACTGTAGGCCAGGAGAGAATGGAATGATCTATTCTAAATACTTAGATAAAAACTACAAGCCAAGAACATTCTACCATGAAAAACAATCATTCAAATATGAGGGAGCATTAAAGATCTTAAATGATAAACAAAAGTTAATGGATGTTTTCATCACCAAACCAGCCATTTAAGAAGTCCTTAAAAGAATCCTACAAAAGGAAAAAACAAAGCTCCACGAGTCCAGAGAATGATAATAAACAGGAAAGCAATGCAGAAACAAAAATGGTACTAATAAGATAACGAAAATTACAAATGGAAATAAAATGATCAAATTCATAGGAACATATATGTGAAGAGTTCATAAAACATTATCATCGAGATGTGAAGTTATAATCCATATGATAACCAGAAAACCTCTCTAAAGAGACAAATATCTACGATGTCAGTGAAATGAAAGAACCAACACTGAACACAATACGGGGGAAAAGAAAATAAAAATAAATGGGGAAGAAAGCAACAACCAGGGGAAACCAATAGAAAGAAAACTCTCAGATGACAATAATAAAGCCCTATATGTCAGTTGTTACCCTAAATGTGAATGGGCTGAAAGCATAAATCCAAATAAAGAGTGGCTGGATAAATCAGAAAATACGAACCATCACCAATATCCTTACAAGAAACTCATATCACATTCAAAGACAAACATAGTTTAAAAAAAGAATATGGAAACACTGATCAAAACAAGAATGATGAAAGGAAATCAGGAACTACAATACTAATCTCAAGATTAACTTCTACTTGAAAAGGATAACTCAATGCGAGGTAGGGCAGTATGTTATGGTCAAGGGGCTAATTCATCAGGAAGAAGTAACTATGATTAACATATAGGCATCCAAGGCTGTATCATCTAAGTATATAAAACAAATATTGACAGAGTTAAAGGCAGACACTGAAAGTAACACATTAACAGTACAGAACATTAACACTCCACTTACATAAATAGATAATCATTCAAGCAGGAAGTCTACAAAGAAATAACTCCACATAAAACAATAAAGCACATAGACCTAACAGGTATATACAGGGTAGTCTACCCCAACAAAAAGAATATACGTTCTCCTTGAGGGTACATGAAACATTTTCAGGAAACACACAACTTGAGAAACAAAAAAACTAAGCAAATTTAGCAACAATGAAATTATAAAAAGTATCTTCTCTGATCACAGGATGTGAAACTGGAAATGAACCAGAGGAACAAATCTGCAAGAACCACAAAGCTGTGTAGATTTAACATTTTTCCAAACAATTCATGTATCAATGATGAAATTAAAGATTAATTTAAGATTTATTTAGAACCAAATGAAAATAAAGATATGAGTGAGCAGCATGTGGAATTGAATAAAAAAAGTTCTGTGAGGAAAGTTTATAGCTGTACAAGTGTTCATAAAAAACAGACAGTCAAAATTAAGTACCTAATCTCATACCTGAGAAAGAGGGAAATAAAAATTAGAGCAGACAGAAAAAAATCCTAAATATCAAAGAAATCAAGTGTTGCTTCTTTGATATGTTAAACAAAATTGACATACCCATAACTATACTCACAAAGAACAGAGAGGAAATCCTAAAAACAAGGGATTAGAATTGAAAAAAGTGAAATTACAACTGGTAGCAGAGAAATACAAAGATCATGAAAGACTACTGTGGAGAATTATGTGACAATAAATTCATCAGTCATGACTAAATGAAATCTATAATGTCTTACAAGTGAACAAGGAATACACAGATATTTTGAACAATCACAAGCACAGAAAATTGAAGCAGTAATCAAACATCTTCAAAAAAATCAAGAATGTAGGACCAGATGGCTTCAGTATGACTTCTACCAAGCATTCAAAGAAGAGAGAGAATTACCATTCTCCTGAAACTATCCCACAAAATTTGTGAGGGAAAATCCCAGATACATTCTACGAAGAGAGTTTTTCTCTGATACCCAAACCAAAGATGGTGTCAAAGAGAAAACACCACAATAATATCACCAATGAATATAGATGCCAAAATCCTGGCAAGTCAAATTCTACAGCACTTAAAAAATAATACACCACAATCAAAAAGGACTCAGTCAAGGAATGTAAGGGTGGTTCAAAATATGTAAATAAATCCATGTAATACTCTACATTAATAAAGAGAATGTCAAAAATCATATGCTCAATAGATGAAGAAAAAGCCTCTGACAAGATTTGAAATCTATTTATGATATAACACCCCCATCAAAACAGGAATAGAAAAAACATATGTTAATATAATACAAGAATTATACAGCTAATCCATAGCCAACATAATACCCAATGGTGAAAACCTGAAAGCCTTTCCCCTAAGTACTGGAGGAAGACAAGGTTGCCCTCTCTCACCAATAACATTGTATATAGTTCTGGAGGCCATGGTTGAGCAATAAGGCAAAAAAAATGGTAAAAGGACCCATATTGGAAAACAATAAAATTATGGTTATTTGCAGGTAACATATTATGCCTCGAAAATCCTAAAGACTCCAGCAAAAACTGTTGGAAAAATATTAATATAGCCAAGTGGCAGGATATATAAAATCAGCACTCAAAAATCAGTAGCATTCCTATATACAATCTAGTAGAGGAAAAGGAAAGAAAGAAACCCATTCTCAGTACCACCAAAACAGAATTTCTGAGAATAAATGTGACAAAGGAGGTGAAAGACTTCTACAGTGAAAAGTATAAGACTTTAACAGAAGAAATAAAAGACAGAAAGAAATGGAAGAATATAAAATGCTCATGGATTGGAAGAATTAATTGAAATTCATTCCACCCATGAAATATACAGTTTTAAGGAAATTCTCATCAAAATTCCAGAGACATTTTGTAAGGAAATATAGCAATCCACACTGAAGTTGGAATTACAAAAGTCCTCAATTAGCTAAAGTTAACAGAGAGGGGAAAAATAAACAGCAGAGGACTCACATGTCCCAATTTCAAACTATACCACAAAGTTATCATTACAATAGTATGGCTCTGGAACAAAATAGACAAACAGATCAGTAAAATAAATTTGACAGTTCAGAAATAAAGCCACACCTATATGAAAAATTAAATTTTGACAAAGGAGCCAAGAGCATACAATGAAAGGAAAATCTATTCAATACATATTGGGGAAACTGAAAAGACATTTTCAAAAAACCAAGATTTTTTATTATCACCATACACAAAAGTTAACTCAAAATAGATCAAATACCTGGACAGAAGACCTGAAATCATAAATGCTGGAAAGAAAATGTCAAAAAATGTCCAGAACTATTATACCTGGACAATTCTCCAGAGATATTTGTGGAAAGAATGTGTACAGCAAAAGTAACCAAAGTGAGCCTAAATGATTGGTACTGCATCAAACTAAAAGGTTATGCACAACTAAAGAATCCATCACTAAAACTAAAAGGCCATCCACTAAATTTGAGAAAATAATGACACAATATACTTCAGATAAAAGCTTAATATCCATATATGCAGAGCTCATATATGTCAATGAAAGACCCACTGAAAAAATGGCAGAATTTAACAGACTCCTATCCAAAAAAGTTGCACAGAGGCCTACAGATAAAAAAATGTTCTGCGTCACTCATCAGAGAAATGCAAATATATACTACAATGAGATTCTATCTCACACCACTCAGAGTGGCCTAGATCCAAAGTCTAGAAATAAGTGGTTGAGGAGATGCTGAAAAAACGGAACTCACCTTCACTCTGGTGGGAATGTAAATTAGTTCACCTCTATGGAAAACAGTATGGAGAATCCTTAAATAAAGAGGGAACTACCCTTTGATTCAGCAATCCCACTCCTAGGCATACACCCAGAATACAAAATCTCTAATCAGGAATAATGTCTGAATTCCTGTGTTCAGAGCTGTGCAAAGCACAAGAGCTGAGACATGGAAACAATCCAAGTGCCCATCAACAGATGACAAGATAAAGAAGTTGTGGTTAATATACTCAATGGGATTCTATGTAGTTACTAAGTAAAATGAAATTGTGTCCTTTGAAACAAACTGGATGGAACCCGAGCACCATGTGAAGCAAAATAAGACAGAAAGGAAGTGCAGGATGATTTCACTCATATGTGGAATATAGTGAAATGAAACAAAATGTTAAAGCTCAACAAAAACTCACAGGACACAAGATGATGGCTGTCAGACAGATAGGTGGGAGAGAAAAGGAAAGAGGGAAGAAGATGAGGGTAAAGGACACTGAAACTGAGAAACAAGTTCAATGTATTAAAATGTGTATGGTCTTGTACACAAATAAGAAACATGTTTTTAAAAAAGATCTGATGAGAGCACACTTTTTTCATAATTCCCTGCATAGGTAGAGAAAACACACGGGAAAATGTGGTGTTGGAAAGGATGAAAAAATGAAGCCTAAAAGGGAAGAAAAAGGACCACGATTTGAAGACAAAAATTCTTAAGAGACAGGGGAAGCTTGTTTCTTAATTAGATGAAGAATGTTTTTCATTTTTTTTCCAGGTTGCTTATCCCTTAAGACACTCAGCATAAATTAAGCATAAATTAAGGAACTATTTAACATGAAAATACCTAGGCACAGTGACACTGATATGTCCATGAATGTGTGACTGACGAGGCCCCTTTTCTTGGATTAGTCAGTTATGTTAGGTATGTGTATGTTGTGAAGGAAAATTAATAAACATTGTTGGGTGGGTGATCACCCGGTGATTCTCAGAAAAGAATCAGTTCATTTTCTTCTTGAGATTACGTATTAGTATCAAAACATGAAAATTCAGAGGCTGTATCTATATATGTATGTGTATGTAAATATATGTGTGTTTATAGATACACAGATATATATTTGCTTCCAAAAATAAAATAAAATTCATGATAGCCTATCACTATATATACATGTGTCTTGCTTCACAATCTTACTAAAGACCTTTATATATTTAAAAAGGATTTAAATAGCTAAACGATGTTAGAGAATATCTGATGTATAATGTGACAAGGTAAAAGATGCTTTTTAAATTGATCTTTAAAGCAATTATCATGGGATAATTTTGCAAGTAAAAGAAAAGAAATAGCATTGCATACTAAGTTAAATGATTCTGGTCAAATGACATGATCCAGAATGAAATTATTATCTCAAGGATATATCTGTAGTTTTATGAGTATAAACAAAGAAAAGAAAACAAATTCTCAAATTAAGATAATTTAACAAATTTATTTACAAACAGATTATAAAGGTGTGGGAGAAGATCCAAAGAATCACAATAGGCAGCACCATAATTCTAGTGGTAGCAGAGAGAATTCTGGTGAAGAAACCACTTTGAAATGAGATTGGAACATTGACCTCCTTTTGAGAGACAGTTTGGCCAAAGAGACCTAGTAAATAGGGAACCTGTGGAATAATCCCTATCCTCTATAGTTACCCTGATCTCCAATCCCTTGAACACAGATAGAACCAAAGAGTAATAGTCCTACAATATATAATCAATAGAAGTCACTCTACCTGAAAAAAAAATTGGTAAAGGGTGGAGTACAACAGAAATGAAGATCAAACAGAAAATATCTATTACATTTACAGTTCAGATGAACAATGTCAACAATTAGGGATGACAGTTTCAGCATTTGAATTCTCTAGTGTAATTCATAGGTATATTTGTATGGGTACGTTATAATGACTCAAGATGTGAAAGCAGAAATGAAAACTATTACTTTCCATTTTATTTAAATACACAAATACATGGACACAACTGTATACAGTTTTGTTACAAACTGATTTCAGATGATTTCTCCTTTATATTAGCTGTGACATTTTATTTTTAAGGACTTGAATACATACATAACATAAATACAGACAGATACAGACATTCAGGCTCTGATATTTAGAAAGACAACATTTAACAAGTGAACCTTCTTGAGTTATTTTTCTAAATTATAATATAAACATATTGATGTAAGAGGAAAAGTGAACTAGGGATTACTAGACAAATATTGCCTTTACTGTATTGAAAGCAAACCAACTTCCCTTGTGCTTGTGTTCATAGAGAAAGATTTAGCCTGTTTGGAATCACTAATGAAGACTTGGAATCACTAATGAAGACTTTTAATAATTCATACAAAGTATTCTAACATATTTAAGCCATCTTGTGAATTGAACCCATGGGGAAAAGAATAATAGAAAAACTCATTTTTGTTTTGCATTAATCTGGATTACATTTGGCACTTTTTTAAAAACTGTTCCTTCAGATGACAACTGTGTGATAAATATCCACTTAACTTTTTAACTGCATTTTCATAGTAAGTGGTGAAGAGCTCTACAACAAGAAGATTCTTTGTATGAGACCAACTCAGCTCTAGCACTTTCTGTAAGTATGTCTAAACACTGTTCTTTCAAGTTCCTGAAAATCCTCTCAGTTTCTGTCATTTATAAAGTTATATTAAAATGTCACATTTCTTTTGGAGTTTGCTTATCCATAAAATGTTGGTTAATAGAGCATAAAGCTTTGTATTATCATGATACATTTGGATCCTGAGAAATGCTAACCAAGTTTATAACCTGCGTGCTATGTACTGCCATTAGCAATTCTTTTCAGCTTCAGTTTTTTTTCTAGTTTGAGGACGGAATGGTCTATAGTAATTAGATTTACTGTGTACAGATAAAATTTTCAATGTCAGTTTACATGATACTTTGATGATATACTATCAAAGTTCCCTAGTAATTTCTAACAACTTTTACTTTTAATTATCCCCAATAATTTAATGAACTCCTCCCCCTGATGTTTATAAAGCTCAAAATTAAAGTTACGTTTTAGATTTAAAATTAAGTTAGTATGATTTTTTTCATTAGGATAAAAAATTAACTCACTAACATAAACAAATTCCTTTATCTTACAGGAAAATCAGCCTTATATATGAAATCAGTATTTGGGGCTGAAGAACAAGAGTATTCTTGGTGGTTATGTCTGACAACAGGTTGTCATGATTTCCATCGTTTTCTAAATTTATAAAGGTAAGAATCACTCTATACTGACAAAGTTACTCCCTCCTACTTACATTTCAGAGAAGTGCTTTAAGTTGCCACCAAAAAAGTTGACAGCTGGTGCATGTGTAGACTATGTCATGTATACAACCACTATCTGGCAACACCTGTTACTTCAAGTTCTTCATCTTCTCCCCAGCATTGCATCTAGATTCCAGGGGACAGGGAATGGTTTCTACATCATCAAGACTTTTGTATTGGCAGAAAAGTATCACTAAATGTTAACCATGGAGATAGACTGCTCCTAGGTTGTTGGCATTCATCAACCCAGTTGTGTTCACTAGTCCTAAGCACAACCACCTGGCTCTTGATATCTACTGGGTCTATGGAACATAACTTTCTGATATCAGATCCACAGAGTTGTGATAAAGCTCCCTGGCAATACTGGGATCACAGAGAGACTCCTCAGGTCAAACTAATTCCACTGATTGTGATATTTCTTCTGCTTTTATAGGAGCTGGTACAGGGAATCCTTAGGATGTTTCTTTTCATCACTCTTCTTGGATTCTCCAAATTCATATCCAACAATACCAACACCCAGTCTCAGTCAGAGGTAAATTATCTTCTATCTCTTTTCTCCCTTCCACAAGCTAAAAACAGGCAGGAAAATGTATCAACATCAAAATATTTAGGTCCTGGCCTAGGATTTAAACCCAAGAACTGATGAGTTTCATTTATTTTTTGCCTTGGGCAATGTCAACCATATCTGATTTTTTAAAGTTATATTTATAATCCTGCTGTATCACCTGAAATTGGTTTTTACAGTCATCTCTCTTATTTTGAAAAAAGGCCATGCTTCTTTCTAAGGATATATTTTTAAACTAATAATTTAACTAATAATTTTATTATCATTTGTTCAAAAGTGTATTAAGTACCTACTATGCTCCCAACCCAATTCTAGGCACAAGGGATACACCAAGAAGGAATAAAACATAGTTTCAACTCTACTGATATATTTATATTAGTTGTGGAGGACTTGAAATGAGAAGATAATTTGTGTACTTACAGATACTATGAAAACAATGAAAGATTATTCCTAGCTTGTGAAGTTGTCTAAATAACTCATCCTTTTTATGCTTTGATTATCTGAAAATGGGGATAGCAATTGTACTTTATAGAATATTTTGAGGATTGAGATAATATTGTAAGGTACAGAGTCAGGTTGATGTGCTTGTCATTATTCTTTCCAGGTTAGATCTATTTAAGAGAGTATATCATATCCCAGATTGTCGTCTTAGGTTTGATTTCCTTCAATATTTTTCTTGATAGCTCTTAAAAACTAATTTGGACAGTAGTGATAATAGTGAACATATTTGTCTTGTTCCAGATCATGGGGGAAATTTCAGTTTTTCACCACTAAATAGGATGTTAGCTAATAATTTGTCAGGTGTATTTTTTCTATTATTGTACTGAAAGTCATTATTAAAAATGTGTGCTGAATCTCATCAAATTATTTTCCTGCATCTATAGATAAGATCATATGGTTTTTAATTTTCCCATGGTTGATGTGGACTATTATATTTATTGATTTGTGTGTGTTGAACCAAACTTGAATCATTGGGCTAAATCCCATTGGATCAGGATGCATTATTCTTTTAATGTATTTTGAATTTCATTTGTCATGATTTTGTTGAGAACTTTAGCATGGTGTTCATCAGTGTGTCAGTAATTTCCTTTATTGGTTCTGATCTTATAATATTGGTCTCAAAAAAATCTCTCTTAAAGAATTTATTTCTATTCAATTTTGTGGAGGAATTTAAGGATAAGTATTAAATCTACTTTGAATGTCTACTAAAATTCACCAGGGAAGCCATCTGGTCCTGAGTTTTTGTTTTTATGGAGAATTTTTAGTACTCTTTCAATGTCCTTATTAGTGACTGGTCTGTGTAAGCTAATTATTTCTTCCCAATTCAGCCTTGATGGTTTGTAGAATTTCAGAAATCTGTTTTTCTCTTTGAATTTGGAAAATTTATTGGCATAAAGTTGTTCATAGTATCCTCTTATATCCTTTGTGTTTCTGCAACATCTTTTGTAATTTCACATTTCACTTATGATTCTTTGGTTAGAATTTTCTGCCTTTATTTCTTCATGAGTCTAGCCGGGGCTCTCTCAATATGCAGAACTTATGAAATATCCAGGTTTTGCTTTCAATGATCTTTTGAAGAAATCTTTTTATTTTCCATTTTGCTTATCTCCCTTCTCGTAGCTACTATTTATTTCCTTCTGAATTTGTTTCAGTTCTTCTTTTCTAGATCCTTCAAGAGTATATTTAAATAATGCGTGTCAGACTTTTATTGCTTTCTAACATGGACTGGTATTGCCAGACTTTTCTCTTATTATGGATTTTGTTGCATCCCATATATATTCTGATAGATATTTATTTTTGCTTGATTTAGTAAATATGAACATTTTGCCTACTTTCTTCACTGATTCAGAGGTTATTCAGAAACATGTTTATTATTCAAATATTAGAACTTTTTCCAAGTTTCTTCTGGTTGCCTTCTATCTTCACATTTTTGTGACCAGAGAAAATACTTTCAAAATATCAATATTTTAACATTTATTGAGACTTGTCTTTGTCCTAGAATACAATCTATCCTTTTGAATATTTCAAGTGAACCTGAAAAGAATGTATATTCATCTCTAATAGAAATTTGAGTTTTCTATCAGTTGTTGGACTTTCATGTTTAGGTCTGTTCTCAGATTGGCAACATTCTCTGCTATTACTCTGAAAATAAATTATCTGCTACCATTTATTTTTTTCAATTTCTGGGATACTAATTATGGTTGTGTTTGTTCTTATTGTGGAGTTGTGATGTTTCTCCATTTCCATAAACCTTGTTTCTCACTCTTATTCTGAGAACTATTTCTGTGCTTTGATTTTTAATTTCTGAAGTTCATTTGCCTGCAACTTTGAGTCAGTTTATGGAATTTTGCCTGTTTTTCTTCAATTTATTTGATATATTTTTATATCCACAATCACTATTTAGGTTTTCATTATAGCTTCAATCTCTTTGCAATGTAGTCCTTAAATACCATCACTTCTTCTCTGAGATCTTAGTCTTATCTTCTGTGTTTAATTTTGAATCTCATAATTTATTTATTTGCTTCATTATTATTGCTCTGAGTTATTTGCCTATTAGGTCTTCTTATTCAATTTTTTAAGATTTTTCTCCAAGTCATTTTATCTTCTACTCTTTGTACCATTCATGAACAATTCTTTGGTGTTATGGATTTTTTCCATGCCTTGTCTTCTTATTTTTCCCAGTAGGTGGCATTGTGCTTTCAGTCATTCAAAAAAATAAAGGTACTATTTATTATTTCTTTTCTTCAAAACCCTGTATTTACTTTTGTTTATTGAAGTTGCATCTTAGTCTATATTTCATACTACACCCACCACCAGT
>RJWH01011143.1:0-13497 GCA_004363575.1 Solenodon paradoxus | reverse complement strand
AATTCTATTTTTACAGCTCCTAATACTTACCGCCAGCTCATTGGGACCATCTCATTAGCTACTGATTGACACAGCCTTACTCATTGTAATAGTGAAAGTTTACAACAGAAATTCCACCTTTCTAAGGCACAAGCAAGCAGTATAGTTCGCCAGTGTGTCCACTGTGGGCCTCCGAAAACAACTGAAAACGGATAATGCCTCTGCATATACTTCACAGGAATTCACTACATGTTAAGCCAGTATAGCATCCGTCATGTTACTGGAATTCCTTATAATCCTCAAGGCCAAGCCATCATTGAATGGGCTAATCAGACTCTGAAACAGCAATTAAAAAAAATAAAAAAGGGGGAATAGGAAAGTGAAGTTCTTCACAGGAGCTTTTAGCCAAGGCACCTTTCACTTTAAATTTTTTTTCAATTTAAGGAAAGAAGATTCACACGCCCCTGCAGAGAGGCACGGGGCAGGTGCTATTCATGCCCCAAGGAATTTACATTAACCCGTCTGGTGATGATAAGGAAGGAATGGGAGAAGGGGAACCCGTCCAGGCTACAGTTAAGTGGAGGGGTCTGTCGGGGGCAAAATGGGTCCCATCTACCCCCATGACCGAGATCTGGGAAGGAACTAGGGGTCCAGAAAAAGACGGTAAAACAGAGTAGGCAGCCCCCGTGTCCACGAGAAAAGAGATGGACTCACCCGCTACCTGCGACGTTACCCTGGGCTCTGCGAGGGTGGGGCCGCCTCAGTCATCCGGGAGCCCAAGAAGCTCCCGTGTGGCCAGGGGCGAGTTCGCGCCTTGAGCTAATTCTCCGCGTGGAGACGCCGAGGACGAGCTCTTAAGGGGACAAGCATCCTTCCAGTGGCCAAGCTGCCGGCAGTCTGGGCAAGGCTTCCTGGGCGGTCAGGGTTGGGGACCCTGGCGGGCCCAGTGTCCCCCTTGCCGCATTTGAAACAGGCCCCAGGCGGGGTGCTCTTAGGCCTGGACTTAGGCTTTGCCCCCATCGCCACCGGCCGCAGGGCCGCCAGCATAGCCTGGGTCTGCAGGGCTGCCTTTTGCTGCAGGCGCGTCTGGTGGGCAGCCTCAGCCTCTGCTTCCCAATTATTAAAAACCTTAAATGCCATGTTCACCAGATCTCGGATGGGGGTTTGAGGGCCATCCTCGGCCGTTTTCAGTTTTTTCGGATGTCTGGGGCTGACTGGGAGATAAAATGAGTAGCCAGAACAGTCGTCCCAGCATTAGATGTTGGGTCTAAGAGGGTATGAAGCAACATGGCCTCGGTTAGCCTGTTAAGGAACAAAGCTGGATTCTCTCCTGGTCCCTGGGTCACTTCCCTGAGTTTATCATAATCGACTGCCTTTTGCGCTGACTGATTCAGCCCCGCTAGGAGGCATTCGGCCATCCGGTCGCGGCGCCTTCGGCCGCCTGTCTTACCTGGTGGTTCCAGTCTGGCTCCGCCTCCGGGACAACTCAGCCCCCACGGACATGAGGGGGTTGCTGGCGTGTGTTTGGTCGGCGTAAGTCCTGGAGGCGGTTCGAACGCGGTCACGTTCGTCAGGAGTCATAGTGGAGGTTAAGATAATATGCAGGTCACGCCAGGTTAAATCATAGGCTTGCGCTAGGTACTGAAATTCCTTAATAAAGTTAGTTGGGTTGGCAGAGGAGCCCGAGCGTTTCTCTATGGAAGAGAGGTCGGTCAGGGAGAAGGGGACGTGGACTCGGACTAGACCCTGCATCCCGGCCACCGCCCGGAGGGGGCAGATGCGAGAGTCAGCGGGTTTGGACTCCGGAGGGAGCGGGAGCGAGTGTGAGAGCTGACTGGGGAGGAAGACTTTCCTCAGGAGTAAGAGGGCTGGGCTGCGGGTGGGGGGAGTAAGAGGACGAAGAGGAGAGGCGAGGCCCCTGGGAAAGTCAGAGAAGGAGGAAGGAAGCTCCAGAGCAGAGGGTTCGGAAGGTTGGCGAGGCTCCGAGCTGCCGCGGGCGAGGAGAAGCCGGGCGGTGGAGCGCCGAGAGCAGGGGTCTGGGCGGGAGCGCAAAGCCCAGAAGCCCTGGACATGGGGAACCTCAGACCATTTCCCGGTCGTCTGCAGAAATTGTCTACGTCCATCAGGGTAGCGAAATCCAAAGTGCCTTCCGGGGGCCAGCATTTGTCGAGTTGGTATAGTGGCAACGCCTTAATAGACAAAAAAAGCAATCGCTTTCACTTAAGGCTGGAATCGACTGCAACCAGATTCTTTCTCAGGCGCCCTAAGGGTGTTTTAGGCTCTGGTTTGGATTCTTGCCCTCCCATTTCTGGTCGCCAAGGAGCAACAGATAGGGAATTGGTGTCCCTCAACCCAATCTGTTGAGCCGGTCAGACAAATGGGGGTCTGGGCCAGGGACGTCTCCCTGATGCTCAGATCCCGGTAACGGAGGAGGAGAGCAGCCTCTCCAAGAGGGTCAACCGGACGCAGCTGCGATTTTCCGTGAGAGCAGTCTCTCAGTATCAGTCAGTACCCAGGGGCCCGGATTCAGTGGCTGGAGACCAAAAATTTGGGACGGTGGCACTTACCCTGGTTCATAGTCCAGACTGGAGGGGTGGCCATGAGGCCTCCTCGGGAAGCGGGGAGAGGAGCGGTCCTCAGCAGACAACAGCTCCTCCCGGGAGTTGAAACCAAATGCAAGGTTTTTTCTGGGCTCCGCGAGGAAAGAAAGCCGATCAAACAAAAAGTCCAACAGCCAGGGCTTTATCGGGCTTTGCGCATCCAGGCGAGGTTCTCCGGTCCGCAGAACGGGGCCGGGGAAGTCGCGCCCGAACGAAGGGAAGCGCACTCTTCAAGCAAAAGCATTTCGCGGGCTTCATGCGTCGCGATTGGGGATTGGTCCCGTGATTCCAGGTGTGGGCTTCAATCGCTCAGTCTGACGTCAGCCACCTTTGTCCCGGGTATGGCCACCGCTTTGTCCCTCTGGGCCAGCCTGACACATACCACATACAAAATCTTAATTGAAGGAGCCAGCAAAGGGACCCTATGGAAAGGAAAAATAGAAACGCTCAGGTTCTGCTGGCAGGTGAAATGCATGCCAGGAGATCCTGAAACCATGGACCTCCACGGACTGATCATCCGAGGTCCTGAGCGAGACACCGTGTGACAGTCCTGCCCGCGGAGACTGCCTAGGGCTTTGCTGACTTATTTCAATTCCAGCAAGGTGCTCTCTGGACATTCACCAGCGGCCATTCAACCCTGCCGCATCGTACAGCGTAGCTTTGAGAAGTCTCATGACAAAGGAGGATGCAGAGATGGTGTGGGTGCGTCCACGTCACGCAGCGCCCTCCTGGTCACCTTCCGAGGTTCAGGCTCTTTCCTGAGCGCGGCGCACGCTTTCAACATGACCTAACTCGTCACTGTGTGGAGTCAGCATTAACGTTAGTGTTATTCTATATAAGACATGTTTTGAGTCAGACACTTAATAGGAAACATTCTGCTCTAAAGCTCTGCTCAAGGCAGATCTCGCTGGAAGCTTGGGCTGTGCTGGCCATCTGCCCCTCAGAGCCCCTGGAGTCCCGCACCCTGGTGCTCCAGCCGGGGCACAGCAGCTGACGGGGCAGGGAGGCTCTTCCAGCAGGGCAACCCCGTGGGGACTGGAAGAGTCCCCAGCATCCCATGAGCACGCACATGCTTGCAGCCCTGGCACCCAGGTACCCTGAGACCAAGCTGCAAACAGACCGGGGCAGCGCAGCCACACGCTCTGCTCAGCGCTTCTCAACAGCCTGCAGTATTTGGTCTCTGAGCGCCCCTCTTTGGACTCTGGCCTCTGAGCATCGGAGCCATCCGCTCCCCTCTGCCTCCTGCAGACCCCACTCCGGCCACCATCACTTTGACATCCAAGCTGCCTGGAACCAGCCAATGCAGAGATGGGATTCAGTCCTGGGTTTGGTTGTGTGGTTTTATTTTTTCAGGGAAAGGTGACGCAGGAACGAAGGTGAGCAGGCAGGCAGGAAGAGAGGAGGAGGAAGCATTTCTTTATTTTATTTAGTCGTTCATCTTGGCTGTTCCCCCAGACCCAGACCAAATGCGGGTCCTTGGGGTGGATGTGGACTGTGCTTGGCCGGAGGCAGGGGAATCCACTGCTCCCCCACCAGGGCACGCCAGGTCGGGGCTTAGAAACACTTAGTCTCCCCGGCACCTGGTTGCTTTGTTTGCTTTTCATTTTCTCCACTTGCATCTGCGTGGGCCACCCTGACACGCCGTCCCTTCCTTCTTGTCACATCGCCCGCACGGGCAGGCCCTGCACCCACTGAGCACACCGCCTTGTCAAGTTCCGCGAATCCGAACCACAGACAGAGGGATCGGGACTGTCTGTCATCTCTGTTATCTGAACACTTCGCAAGGAGTTTCTGCACTGCAGGTTAGCAAATGCCTGTGAAGACAGTGAAATTCCAGCCACTGCTCAGTGAGTGAACATGAGAAAGAACTTTGTTTCTGTCTTTTTCCAAGTATAGGAAGAAAAACAGTATAAAGGCTACATAGCAAGTGAATCCAGAACCTGAGTCCCTTTTAAACAAATTCCAGTGTAGTTTCTAATACAGACCACCAGGATTTTAATCTGTTCTGTAGATGAGGTCACACAGGCATAAATCATTCAGACAGCTTCCCCATTTCAGGACAAGGGAAAACTCCAGTCCTATCTGGGTCTGGTCTGGGAAGCAGAATCACATTCACCCTCCAGTCTTGACGCAGCTACCATGGCACCCTGCTGGCGGGAATGCCAGCCAAGCAGCGAGAAGACACAAGAAGGGGCCTCTGGACTCGGGTGGAAGCGGGGAGGGTGCCGCTGTGGTGGGAGTTGCCGTGGGACCAGCCCGGCGCCCGGGAGGCTGTGGTCCGCTTGTCGCGTGTGTGGGCACTTGGCCGCAGTCCCGCACGAGAGCAGGGGTGGTGCCAGAGCTGAGGACAGCGCCCACTGTGTGTCGCTTCTGGCGTCCCCAGCACGGTGCCTGCGGAGCCTGCAGAGCGCCCCTGGGTCCCCAGAGCTCTGGCATTAAGTGATATGTGATATGCTTCCCAGATGAGGAAAGCGAGGTTGGAGAAGCGTCAGTTAATTATTCTACAACAGCTTGAACCAGACACCTGATCCTCACATGCCCAGGGATGAGGCCAGGGCTGCCGACAGCAAGCTCAGGCTGAGTCATTGCTCCTCTGGGCGTGCGGATCACCTGTTCCTCGATGCCGCCGCACTGAGAAACAGCCAGGCAGCCGGCAGCACGCCTGGCTTTGGAGAATGTCTCTGCGCCTCCAGCAGCGGCTCACCTGGAGGCGGGGAGGGGCAGAGAGCTTTCAGAAGCCGATATGCATGCTATCACTGTCCACTCGCAGCTGCTGTGCGGTCGTGACTCTGTTCTGAGAGCGCTGTGGCCTCCCCTCACACGGTGCAGAAGGTTTAAGGGTTATTGAGTATTCTCTTCATGGCCCCTTAATATCTGTGCAATAAATTCATGTCCTTGGCAAACACGCTGAGGGCTTCCCAGGCTCCACGCCCCATTGAACTGTCAAAGCGGGACAGGAAGGCCTGGCTCCTTTGCTCGGAAGGCCCCATAGAGCAAGCCAATGATGTATGCGAACCAGCTGGAGGTTTCAGCAGGGTTGCTGAGAAAATGTGCCCACCCAGCATCGCCTTTGTGCGTTAGTGTGAAAACCGGCCTGGCTTGCAGGCCTAATCATCTGGCAGGTGGGAGTCACTCTGGGTGCCCCCAGAGATGCGTGTGAATGGAAGGCCTTTTCTCTGTGTGTAGCGACCACCCAGAACTCCTCTCCCCAGGGCTCAACTGCTGGGGGCAGCCAGTGTAGGGGTGACCTGGGCAGGGGACAGCACACTGACCTTTGTCCTTTCCACTTGGTCTGCAGAACCAAGAATGCCTTGATGCAAGCTGAGCCAGATCTTTCTAATCACCATCTCACAGATGACAGGCGTTGAGACCTAGAATAAGTTCCGGTAAAGCACAGTCAGTGTGGGAGGCATTGCCTGGGGGAAGAGCAGCTCCGACAGACACTGACCCTTGGCCTGAAGACAGAGGCCAGCGACAGAGCAGAGGGAAGAGAGAGGGGTGACCTCCGGTGGATGGGGACCCCGGCATGTACATGGAAGTTGCCCGCCCAGGGAGCTGAGAGCTGAGGGAGCCACTGGCCGTCTCGGCTGAGTGGGGAGACGTCTGGCAAGGGTGGAGATTACAGGGCTCATGGGGACGCACCGATGGGCTCGGGATCCGTCTGTCCAGGGAGGTTAGCTGACGACGGGGCAGCTGGCATCTGCTGAGCTCGGGAGGGATTCTGGAGAGGTGGGCATGGTATCCGAAAGACCTAAAGGCAGTGGGCACCAGTCTGGGAGTTTTCGTGGGACATTTGAGCATATCTGCCCTGGTTATCACCACCGGGGTGGGAAGGGCTGCTGGTGTCCAGGGGCCAGTGGCGTCGACGATGTTGAAGACAGCGGCTCACCACGGCCGCACACAGCGAAGGAGCCGCACGGCACGCTGACAGTGCGGAGGTCAGGCAGCTCTGCTTAGGAGCCAGTGTGGCCTCCGGCAAGGAGGGGTGGGGTGCAGTGCACCTCCATCCCAAGGACCCGGGTTTGCGTCCCAGGACCGGTGGGAGCAACCAGGACGAACAATAACTAAATAAAGTGCTTCTCCCTCCTCTCTCTTCCTGCCTGCCTAGCTCTGCTCGCCTTCCTTCCTGCCTGCGCTTTCCTTGAGGAAAAGTTTGTAACTGGAGAAATAAGTATAAAACGACAGTCTTCACACACACACACACACACACACACACACATTCTACCACCCTGGTTTGAGATGAAGTCTCTCATGCCTGGGAGAACGACGTCATTAACTAGCTCCGACGAGGCCCATGATGCCATGTGATAAGGGGGCAATACTCTCCCCTTTCTGGTTCAGAAGTGCTCAGGCCTGTGCTGCTGTGGTCTGGCTGGTGCCCATACTCCCCTCCTTCGTGCTCCCCAGGCCCCATGTGTCCCCCCGGGACTCTGAAATTTTTCCCATTTGCATCTGTTCAGCTCATCTCTGCCCTTCAAGGCAGCCAGTGGACTGTGTCCGCAATCTGCTGGTGACCACGGAGGATGACCTGTTCTGAGTTTCCAAGCCATCGTCTACCACATTCGCATTTGCCTGCCTCGGGTAGAGGGTCACATACACTCTCTGGTCCTGTCTCACTGGAGGAAGCCAGGGGAGCAGGACCAGGACCCTCCAAGAGCTGTGCCTGTCTCCGTTATTTGCCTCCTGAGACCCAGCCATCTCCCATGTCATGGCCCTGGGGCACCACTGGGAATAGAAACCAGCGAGTTCTTTCCCACTCAGCCTCTCATCTCTGGTCCCCATTCAAACACTCCCTGCGTGTTCCCAAAGACGCCGTCAGTAATGCCTGGCCCATGAAGCCTCGCGTGACCCACGTGGTCCGAGGAGGAAGGGGCTGTCTGCGCTGCTCACATTCTCAGGTGAGTGAAGGCAGCAGAGGGGCCCGTAAATCCGCATGATGGCTCATCGTGTGCCCGAGTGGAAACACGCACAGAGCGCTTGTGAAAACAGAAAGAAGGCTGTCACCGGGCCTGGCAGGGGAGGAGGGCGGTGTGGAAGACCACACTGTAAGCGGCCATCAAGGTGCCACAGAGGCGATGGGTATGATGAGCCTGAAGGGATTTCTCTTTACCCAGAGGAACCCTCGGTCAGGAAAAGATGCGTGCGGCGTGCCTGGTGGCACAGCGGTTGGGTCGGCCACCTGCAGAGGACGCAAGCCTCACACCCCTGGATTCGAGTCCTGCGACCTGGGGGAAACGAGTGTGAACAACAAATGGAAATAAAATAAAACACTTCTTCCTCATCTCTCTTCTTATTAAAAAGAGAAGAGAGAAAGAAAAGTGACGTGTACATTGCCGTCAAGTCAACCCAGTGTCGCTCCCCTGGTCCCCTTGTCCGCACTCTGGACGGGCCAGGGTCTCAGGCTGAACGCAGCAGGCGAGCACACAGCTCCAGAGCCCGGCTCCCTGCACGTCTGGACAGGACGCAGCTGCCCGGCCTCTTCCCTGTAGCTCCCCCAAGCTCAGCCGCCCCCTTAGGTCCTGGTTAGACCCGGCACCGTGACCCCTCCGTTCCCCTCATCTAGAAAGCACCTTCTGGGGTGATTTTTCCACCTGTCAGAGTTTTAACCACCGTCAGTTCAAAGGGCGTCTCCACCGCGCTTTCACGCGCGCTGTCGCTCTGGTTTCCGTCACGCTCACACAGAGAACGCTTCAGGCCTGTCTCTGCAGCACACGCATGTTTGTTCTGTCTTCACGTGCTGTCCCAGGCAGAGCTGCTGTGCGCAGTGCGTGGGGGCCCGTGCGCATCCGTCAGCACCGCCGCGTGGTGTCAGGGGACGCGCCTCTCAGCTGCCCTCTGCGTCTGGCGCTCGCGGAGCATGGTGGGCCGCATGGGGGGCTGCATCCACGCTTCTGCTGACAGAGATGATACATAGCACACGTTTCTTTCTCTTTTTCAGGGGTGAGGCTGCAGCTACCAGAACTCGTGTGCTTCAGAGAAAGGGTCTTTTCTAGCGGCACCAGCGCTCAGCCCTCCGTGGTGCGCTTACAGGCAGAGGCTGCTGGAGCGCGGAGGGGATATCGAAGTTCAAAGCGACACAGAAACCCGTCGAAGATGGTAAGCGAGCAGACTCTTCGGGGAATGCGAGCATTTCCTCATTTGGGGGCCGCGCAGAAAAGTCAGGCTCGTCTGGAGGAGGTGGGGGAGGCTCCGCCAACCCGCCCGGAGCAGGGCCCTGGGGACGAACTCGGTGTGATTGCAGAGGTCACCGCCCAGCCCGAGCTCCAGATTCCGTGATGGAACATCTGCTTCTGATCATAGAGGTTCTGAGCACGGTCTGCGGGGACCCGCCGCCACCCGGCCTGGTCGTCCCGCACCAGGGACCGGCGCGGTCTGTGACCGCAGGCAGACACCGGCGCTGCCTCCGGGCCCCCCACGTGGAGGCCCCCACTCCACTGGGACCCATGACGGCGTCGGGGAGAGAGAGCCCGCGGGGGGTGAGAGGTGGCTGCTAACGCCCGGGGTGGGGAGGAGAGAGACGGGCAGGGTCAGCAGCGGACCCCACATTGCCATTTCTGTCACGCACTCCCTGGCCCTTGTGTGACCTCTGGAGGCTCTCTGCTCCTCATTTATAAAATGGGGGTTCATGCAGAGATCGCACCGGGGTCCTGCTGCGATTTACTATCCCATCGCATTTGGCTACAATTATTTTAGAATTTAACTTTGTCTTTTTCCATCTGGGGAGAAAAAAACGACTCTAAATGCTTTGAAATGAGACGAGACAGAGAGAGAGAGAAGAGAGCTGCCACCCGGGGCGCTGTGTGGAGGACTGGACTTCAGTGCAGGCCAGCAGCGCTGCTCCCCACTGGGCCCAGATGTGGGGTGCTCCCCCACCAGTGCACCTGCTCCCCAGCACGAGGCAGCCAGGCCGAGTCCCACGCGCAGTGGCCGTGAAATCTGCAGAAACACATGTGGCGGCAGAGGCGCCGGAGGCCTGCTGGCCCCGGGAGGTCTGTGCTGCCTGGGACGCGGACTCTTGGAACGCGGCACAGGCCGCGCTGTGTAAACAGGAGATCAAAACAGCGCCTCCGTGCCCTCTGCCGTGAGAGATGTTTGTCCCAAATGTGCAGCGGCGTCAGACCACCACCGTCTTTTCATGGCTCTGAGCTGCGAGCCAGCCGGAGAGAAGCCTCCCTGCTAGGTCTAGGAGAGTCCACCGGGCTCGTCCCTCGGGAGACTGGACCCACCTTCTAGACGCACACAGCCCCTGCATTTTCAAAGCTCTGCCTGCCTCCGTGACCTCTTCCGAGTAAGGGGCGCTGGGGGACGGCTTAGAGACACTCATCATTCTCAGCCAGCCCGGGACCCTTCCCCCACGGCGTGGGAAAGAGTGACCCTCCGAGTCCAAATTACACTCCGCGTTCCGGGACCACCAGCGTCTGAAAAGGGGTTTAATGGGAAAGAAAACAGCATGGCCAGGTGTGTTCAGGGCATAAAACCCAAATGTGTTTCGGGAGCAATTCCAGCCACGTTTGCTACCGACCTTGGTTTCGGTGGGACTGGGACTCTGCAATGGCTCCTACTGACCCCTCCCGGCCTCACCTCGGGCCCCTTCTCATAAAAGCAGAAGTTATCAGGAGAAAACATGGGCCCCTTTGGGTTGAGACCTAGAGTGAAGCTGAAAGACTGCAAGGACTCTAGGCAGACCGGCAGACACACAGCTCCATCCATCCAGCTGCGAGACTGCAGCTGCGGCGTCGCTGGTGTGATCGGGGCGACACTCTAGGGCCTTACCATCCTCTTCATCATGAGGACTGCAAATGCTATCTCTTTAGGACCATTTACCGTTGTGTCTTTTCTGTCAGAGAACTAAATGGATGTTCCAGGTCCTGCTCATGTGTGTTATGCTGTTTGGAAAGTATTGCCTATCGAGCAATTTATCTGCGAATGTTTGACTTGTTTGATGTTGTTTTTGTTGTCCGTCCTTGACATCAGTGTTTGGGATGAGAACATGATTCTCAGCATCATGTCACAGAGAAAGTACTGAGACCGGCTGGCGTCAGTGCCCGGAGGGGAGGGTCCAGGGCAGGCTGAGGGCCCGGGGAGAGCAGACACCAGGAACAGTGGGCGAGAGTTGAGGGTTCAGAGATCTGTGTCCACGCACAATGCATGTATGTGCACAGAAGCTCATGTGCACGTGAGGATGTTATGACCGTGTGTGTGTGCACACCCGTGTGCGTAGCAGCACCTGGAAAAGAGATGGTGATGGCAGTGATGTGAGAATGAGAACTGGTGACTGGGTTTTCGTGATGGCATATGAACACGCTGCCCATCTGTGGTCTACTTAGAGCATTTGACTCAGATTCCTACAGCGTCTCCAGGAGCCACGATGAACTGCAGCCTGTGACTGAAGGGGTCTTGGCAAGGTGACCGACTCGGAGGCTCCACCCCACCCGAGTCTTCCTATTCTGAATTTGTCTGTAGTCACTCATCAGGCAGCACTGCAGACTGGAAAGTCTGGCCCATGAGTTGACACCCAGGCCTGAATCAAGGCTCTGACAATCCCCGATCTCAGCCGGGAAGGGACTTGACCCAACAGGCCCTGCCTGCCACTTTTATTGTGTGCAATTTTGGCAAACCCCCCTCTCAAACTCACTTTGCCCACCTGCACTGAGACACCTACTTCTCACCGCGTGATTAGCATTAGCAAAATAAAATAATGCACACGGCACATTTTTAGTAAATAACGAACACGCCACTATATTGGGATTTGTTGAAAGCTAATGTAGAACACAAGGGAAAATTGTCCCATCCCCAGAGAAGACAACTTGAATCGGGAGCTGTGGAGATTTGGGGAGTATATCAATCACATGATGCCACTCACTCCTGTGTCTTTTATTTAATCCCTACTTTGTGCCTTGCTGGTACAAAAGGGATACAAATATCAAGGATGAGGGACTTATTCCTGTGCCCCAGGGGTTTATGGTTTTGCTGAGCAAAGATGTGCTTAGTCTACCAGAAAACAGAGCGCATGCATTGTGCCATGGAGTTAGTGTGGACAGAACGGTGTCCTGTAAAGTCAAATACTGGGTTTCTAGTCTCGGGACATGACTGTTTTGGGGGACAGTGCTCTTACGGGGCCAGTCCAGGTAAAAGCAGTCATTGGGGTGGCGGCCGTGTCAGGGGACCACAGCCCAGGGCAGTAAATTGCTCAGCGGTGACTCTGTGCACATGATATCACGGGCCCTTGAAAGGCAAAGGATAAGAGAGGAAGTTTCTTTTCTCAAACTCTGATCTCAACTGGTCAGCGTTTTTCTCCAGGAGATGCTGTGTCTCCTGCGTCTCTGGGGTCTCTTATGTCACTTCCAGGTTCATGTTCATGGGCACCAAGCAGTGTCTATGTCTTGCTGTCCCAGGATATTGCTGAGGGAAATGGGTGCTTGACCCTACCAAGCTGAGCCCATGGGCACCTCAGGAGCCCTTCAAGCCACGCACCCACGTTCCAGGTCCCATGGTTCCAGTCCACAGCCCGGCTCTCAGTGGTCCTACCACCCAGAGCTTCCGGAAGCTTCTGGAAGCTTCCGGAAGCTTCTGGAAACGAGATGCGAAGGCAGGGCCCGGCCCAGAGCAGCTGGCGTCCACAGCACCTGCAGCGCCCGAGTAAGGCACGGGTCGCGGCAACTCCTTTAGGGGCCTGCAGTCACATCGGCACTGCTGAAAAGAAGGCGTTTCAGCTCAAGAGTAAATAGTGTCAGGGAGCGCACAGGCTAAGATACCCTCAGGGGCGTTCTGGAGGGACTTGTGAGGGCCTGTAGGCACCACGGCTGGAGCAGAGCGGCGCCTGCCCCTGCACGGAGCCAGCGTGGGCCGCAGCCCGGGCTCTCCCTGCCGGCCCTCGGCTCGGGGTGAGGTTTGCTGACCCGGTAGCCTGGCAGCTCAGGTCTGCCTGCCCTGCCGGAAAAGTTCTGATTCAGTGGAGAGAGAGGCAGAAGGGATGAGTGGATTCACTCCCTCAGGGCTGAGCAGGGAGAATCAGCAAAACTGGCTGTCTTCCATTGCGCCCTCCAGGGAAGATGTTCCGGGGCTGAGGGGCAGCCTTCAGTCTCATCAAGATACTGTGTTCTCCACCGACTCAGCCTCTCCTAGAAGGAGCAGCCCGGAGGGCTCAGGGTGGACGTCGCCACCTTCGTCAGGGTGCAGACTCGCTCCTTCAGTCCCTTCCCAGGGCTTAGCTGTCGCCCACTGGCATGGAGGGCCCTGGTTTTGCTCTTGGGAGGGAGAAATCAAAGGTCACTTCCGAGTGCAGGGATCTTCCTGGCGGGCATGCTGGGAAAGGGAGGAGGGCACCTGCGAGGGGAGGGCTCAGGCCCCTGGTCCCAGGGAGGCCCTGCCCGTGAGGGTGCTGGGACCACCACACCTCCCTCCAGATGCGTCCGGTTCGGGGCTGCAGGTGGCCTCACTCAGGGACTCCAGTCCAGGTGCTCTCTGACCTGGTGACTCCCAGCACTGACAACTGGACCCAAAGTGTGCCCGCTGCTGTCCCCAGGCCAGCGGGTCAAGGCCAGGCCATGCAGCCAGAACCAAGCCGCCGGCTCGGTAGAAGCTTCGTGGTTCAGAGGGCAGTGCCGGTCTGCGGGCAGCACTGGCCACGTGGTGAGAGGACCGCCGGATGCTCCGCCAGCTTCTTCTCCCCACGTGTCTTTAAGCACAGTGAAGTCAGCCAGCTGCAGCCCGCGAGCCGGGCTCTTTAAGATCCAGCGCATTTGTCTGATCGTGCTGAACAGAACAGGCCGTTTCCAGCCCTCGTTCCTGCTTCTCTGAGAGGACCAGGGAGAGCTGGGCAAGAATACTGAGTCCCCGGGGACTGCGACTCGGGTCAGAGGCCGGCCAGGGAAGGCCTGGCTCACATTCCTGCTGCTCCATCATGCGGCCCCCGCCC
>RJWH01011142.1:0-13488 GCA_004363575.1 Solenodon paradoxus | reverse complement strand
AGGGCAGAAAATGGGATGTAGAGAACCATATGGGGAAGAGAGTACAGGCAATGAGGACTGTCTGCTCTGATGCAACAATTCTGAGTTACAAAAATAAACTCACTATAAGCAAAGGTCAACAGGTCAAGTAATTCGACTTGGTGAAGACTCACGCATGGTTCTAGCAAGAGTATCAGTCATTATCAATGCTGAATTCATGTTGTACGACAGAAGTCTCAAAATTCTCATCAGGAAATTGAAATGTATTTTTATAAAGCAATATAGTGTGATGGCAAAAATGATAGTACTATGAACTGTTCAAATATCAGATTGGAGAAGCATTAGAGCACAGTGTTTTAAAGTGTAGTTTTGAGTTGGGACATATCTAGATTCAGGTACTAACTTTACCATTTACAGGCTATGTGAACTAGGTCAAGAAATGTAATATACATAATAATAGCACCTACACATGAATATGTAACCAAGACAATTCATAGAATGTACCAAGCACTACATGTCTTAACAACAGTTGTTGCTGTAGAGCTAAACTAGGTATTGGGTAAAACATTAGGTTAGAAAACTTATTAGGCTTACCTTCTCACTTTCTAATTCTTAGAAAAGTTCTTGTAGTCTGGACTGGATGGACAGAATCATGATCAATCTCATCACCATTGCCTACTACATCTTATTCTTTCTTTCAAGTAGCTCTCTAGCAACAGGTCCATATAGGGTCTTTTACCCTCCATGCCCTACTCCAGCTCTCAGCCTTTTTTCTCACCTTCTTCCCTTTCACTATATTGGCCAAATCCAAGTCTTTCTTCTATTTCTAACCCTCGATGCCTTGAAGAATATAATTTAACTTGCCTTGTTTTTTCATTTGTAAAACAAGGATAATAACCTTCCAATCACCTTTGTTTAGCTGAACATTGTGAGAACTGATGAAATAAAGCTTAAGCTCAACTTCAGAGATGTTAAAGCCTATAAAATGTCATTATATTCTTTAGAAGTATAGTGTGAAGATATAATAGTAACATCACAGCACTGATAAGCTGAAATTGTTGTCATTCTCTTTCAAGATACAAAAGTAAAACTGTATGCATTAATTCACCAATTTTAGTCAGAAAATAATAAGAATAGAATATTTCATAGAATATTTCAGTTGGATGAAAGCTCATGATGTTCAATTACAGTGTGTGGACGTGAAAACTGAGGCCCCAAGAAGGGAAATGACCTCCCTAAATTCATGAAACAGTTTAGTAGGAGTGCCAGGTAAACTCCCATTATGTCATTATAAAATAAGACCAAAAAAAAAAAAGAAAAAAATATACTTTGCCAATATTTCTTTAGGTAATTACCATTACTCAAAGTCTCTCCCAATGGAAACCATCATACCTTAGTGTTGTATTTTAAAGTATTGTTCTCCAAGTATTCCAAATTAGGAGAGGGAAATAGCCCTGGCATCCCACCACTACCTCTATCATTCTCAAGGCATTGCCACAGAACAGGATTCACTTTTAATAAACCTTAGAATAGAGGACAATATGGAGATGATTTTCAGCAGTATGTTCTGTACCACAGAAAGTTCTGGTTACCCACAAAGAGTGTAACCAAGCTTATTGCAAGGAATCCAAGTGTCATACTTCCTTGTACTCAGTCAATGACAATTATATAATATTTGGAATACCTTTGTCTCCTCGATGATCTGTGGCTTTGGTTTAACACAGGAGTAAAAGACTAATGGAACTATTCATCTTCATTACCCTAATAGTCCTCAAAGTCCTATTAGGGTAATGAAGACAGAAATTACTCCAGCTTCTTCATGTCATTATGGTCATTGATGACCTGAGAAGCAATATCAGTCCCTTTCCACATCAGTGATCTTATTTTCAACTCTAAAATGGAGAGGATTTTCTGAAGGCAACGGGTGATGGCTTTGAAATTGAGACTGATTTCCATTAGAGATTTGACACTCTAGCCTAAAACTTGCAGCAGAAACATATCTCTTGAGATATTCAAAACAACCAAAATACCTAATAGGTATGACCCCAAGAGAATACGTATTTTGGAAGAAACTCCATGTTAAAAATAAATTGAGAAACATTCAGTTGATAAAATTCTTTAGATTTAAATATGATTACAAGCAGAAATCAGGTTTCTACCTCAAAAGCAAAACCCAATAAAAATTTGGGCACTCAGTGGGAAAAAAAGAGTAATCATATTTCAGTTTTAATAATGAATGTTACTGGAACATAGCACAATCTAAGGAAATCTCAAGGAAATACTGAGTCTCACTCCCCACCTTCCCTCCCACTTCTACCAATTTTGACTATAAAAGCTGTTTCATCACCAAAACCCTTTGAAGCTACTCATTTAATTCTTCAGATCCATAATAATCTGCTTTCCATGCCCTTTAGAATGAGCACAGCTGGTCCCTGAGTAATGGAAGACATATTGGTTTTCAAGTTTGGTTGCACATTAATATCATCTGAGGAGTTTTTTAAAAAACCTAATGACTTAGCTTGACCCCAGACCAATCAAATGAAAATCTGAGGGTAGGATCCGGACTTGGGTGTTTGGGGAAGATTTTCAGGTGATTAAAATATGCAGGCAGGGGTGAGAACCCCTGTAACAGTATGCCTTCTGCAAGGTCCTTCTGCTTCACAGCATTGGAAGACTACATACTACTTACCATCATGCCCAACCACAGCTACCCCCAATTCCCCTACTAAATAAATCTTTGGAGGGTGTGGTAGCTTTTGCTATTGTGTTCTTGTTCAACCACCATTAATGCCAAATGAGCAGTAACAACTGAGTGGTCACAGGATAAAGAAGGACCAGGATGTACATTCCAACATGTGGAATACACCCAGTACTAGAGCAGATGGATATGGATGGAAGCCAAAACTATCTCCAAAAGTGACAGCTGGGGGTGGATTTGGGAAGCATTCAGCCTTGGTTAATATCAAAGAACTGAGAGGAGCTCACAGATGATGATAAATCCCCTCAAACTCTAGGGAATAAAACCACAGTTAGGATTTGGATGAGTAGCTGAAGCACTCAAACCCAGGCATAAAGTCTTAGGGGCCATCTGAAAACTAATCAAGATGATTTTAATAAAATGTTTTTAAAAAATCTTTTAAAATTCTAAATCAATGAAAAAGACCACAATGGATAATATTTTAAATAAAAAATGCAGATGCATGACTCTTCACTGCCTCATTCTAACCCAGGCCCTGTCAGATCCTGTCACCTTAGTTCTGGCCCTGCTAGACCCCAGACCCACCTAAAAGAGGAGGAAGATGCTCCCATTCAGGAGAAAGGTGATCAGACTCCTAGCCCAATTCTTCATAAGGCAGGAACTAAAGTATACCTTGAGCTTTTTAGCTACAGCTGGAAAGCAACCCTCCTTTACCCCTGAGAGGGAGGAGAAAAATGGGATAGAATGGTTAGAAAGAAGGAGGCAACTATTTGCCTGTTGCTTGATTCTTTACAGCTCAGTCTCTTGAGAGTTCTGTCTCTAGATCAATCATCTCTAAAGTGATTCTTTAGTAGTTAAATTTGAGGCATCTAGCAGCTTTGCAAGAGAGGTAGGGATGGAAAATTTCCAAGTTCTCCCCATGGGGTACTCATTAAAATAATAGACTTGAGAATGAAAAAAATGAGTGAATGGATGAATGGGTGGGCACCTGCTGTCTCTGCATTAAGACAGAATCTGTTCTCTATATTTTCAAGGTCACACATAAAGATAGGGTTGAGTGCAACAAGAACGCTGATCTATCAATTCAATGTTGATTATTGCTCAAAAATGTTATAGAAAATTAAATAAAATTATACCATCAAGAAAAATGCTAACAGTAGATACATATGAGGCAGGAAGAGTTTTTGCTTTATGTAATACTTGGTTGGGAATTTTGAAAGCACCTATTATTTTATAAATAAAGCTTTTTAAGTATAAATAAAAAAAAACCAAGATGTTATCTAAAAAATAGAAACTAAATAAACTCATGACCATTTACATCAGAAGTTGAAATTAAAATTATAAAATAAGAATATTGAAAATTATAATAAAAATAAAAAAATAATAGTAAAGATTTTCTAATTGTTACCTATTAAACTATAAAAGGTACTAAGCCATAATGATAATCAATGATAGCAAAATAGTATGAAAGAAGTACCAAATATTATTGGTAGAAGAATAAATCAGTACCAAGTTGATGAAATTTTAGAAGAAACAGGAATCTATAGCAACTTTCAAAAATTCTCAAGCTTTATGACATAAAAATAGCACTTTGGGTACTATAACAGGAGGAAATAATTAGAAATACACATATACAAAATCAATGAAGTTATTCCTTTCTGCTCTAATGTATAATAATAAAAAATTAAGAAAACTATAAACATTTAACTATTGAGAATGGGATTAAATAAATTATGGTGCATTCATATGATCATATAAGATACAGGACTTTAAATTTAATTTCAGAAAATATGGAAAAATGTTGAGTCTATGATTGTAAATGTGAATAAAGCAGAATAGAGAATGGTATATTCAATTTACTCTAAAATAAAAACTGGAAAATAGTAACCTAAGGTATATTTCAAACTATCAACAATAGGCTTATATAATGTTTATAATCAAACATGTAAATAATATATAATTTAGCTAGATTTGCAAAAGGGATATATTTCTAGATGATAATCTCTCTCTCCATTCTCTCCATATACTCTACTGTCCACAATGAAATGTTTTGTGAATTGTGGATTTACTGCCTCCGTGGAGGAAAAAATATCATCTCCTTAGAAAGTCAGAACTGAACTGCTATCTGCAGTCACCACTAATTTATTTTATTAAACATGTATACATGATACTGCTTTTTTAAGTAAAATCATTTTGTTTAGCCAAGTTTCTTTTGTTAGACAATGACAACGTTCATTCTCTAAGTCCTATTTTTTGAGCATCCATATGTGTCATGGACTGTTTGGCAGTCAGGATTTAATGGTGACCAAGGCACACTTAATTCTTGAAATAATCTATCTTAAAGTATATTTGAGGAGATCGATAATAAGAAAAAAACACAAGGATAAATAAATAATGACAAACAAGTATGTTCATTGAGAATAACTGTGAGTTGTAGAGGTAGCGAAATTGCTTTTTGTACTTTACACTAGGTAGCCAGGTGGCATGTTTACTGAGAACTGAATGATAAATGGAAGTCTGTCATACAAAGATCCAAAAGCAGACAGTTATGGAACACAGAACTACTATTATAAAGACTCTGAGGCAAGAAAGTGAATATTCTAACACTGCCAAGGAGCTAGAAGTAAATAATTTATCAAGGAGTGACTGATGAACTAAGGGGAAGTGGGTACAAATGTTGGAAAGAGAGGTATAAGTCAAATCAAGCAGGACCTTCCAGTCCATGTTAGGGATTGAAATTTTGTGCAAATATTGGTTTGAAATCACTGAAAGGTTTGTAATACATAGAAGAAATTAGAGTTATTCTTTTTAAGTCACTTTGTCTATAGTAGGGTAAATGGATTGTAACTAAACAGGCGAGAGAAAGGAGACTATAGGGAGGCTCTTGCAGGGACTCAAATGTGATGTGATCACAGCTTGGATTAAGGTGTAGAAGTAGAGCTGAGAGAAGTAGGTGAATTTAAGAAGTATTTTGGAAGGAAATCTAATAGCCCCTTGTTGATGGATTGGAAGTAACAGGGGTCAGATTTGTGGGGGGAGGACAATGTGCCCTAAACTATCTTTTCAGCACATTTCAGTGGCTCACCTGGATGATATGACTCAAACCTTCATTCTTGAGTGGTCAAAGAGCTTCTCATTCCGAGATTGCTACATTCACCCATTCATAGATGCAATGGGTTAAGAGAGACCAGGAGATGGCCAAGTGGATTACCTGGGATCCACACTTAATCTCGTTGACACCAATGGGGAAAAGTCACCCTGACTTAGACTGATGATCAGGACCATTTATACCAGTATAGTATCTCCTCCTCTCACCTGCTGGTCCTTTGATACAAGAAGTACAAATTACCCTGGTGACAAACATAATTTATTATTACTTATGTCCCCTGGCCAGAGTGTGGTCCTTGTGCACTAGACCTTCAACTTTTCAGAGTTCAGAAGTAGGAGAACAGGAAGCACAAAAGTCCTTAGTGGGTTTACTGAGAGTGTTGTATGGGGACAATTCTGCTGCTAACCCTTGGTTTGAAGACATAAGTACCTTCATAAGGGAGTCATAGTGCTATACAGATTTGATAAATGCACTCTAATACATTACATTTCAAAGGATAACATTTCATCTTTTCAGAATACTTATTTTGACTTGGCAATTCAGTTGCATCTTTAGAAGGGTGTCCCAGTGTTCTATGCACCCACTGTTTCTGGATGGTACGGTATGTGATATGGCCAATGGAATCTATCATTATGGGCTCACTTTTGCACCTCCTTTTCTGTGAAATGGCCTGAGTCAGGGATTCTAGCAGCACACAGATAATGGTGATGGCTAAGATTCTACAACAGGAAAGGCAAACTCATGCTCGGATAAGTATCTATCCTTGTGGCCCTCATAGGATACACAGGTGCAATGTAGTCATCTTGCTACCCCATGGCTATTTGGTTTCCTAGAGGAATGGAATTACATCTGGGATTCAGCTTTGGTGGATGTTGCTGACAGGTTGGAAGTTCAGACAGCAATAGCAAGGTTAGTGGAAGTTTCTGCCATTGGTTTCACCTATAACCATCATCTTTACTACCATAGATACTTTTTCATATCCCCATAATGCCACTGCCGGGATGGTTGATGAAAAAGGCTGGTGATACCAAATGACAAAGTCCTTTTGTCAACATGCTTTTGAGTGCCTCCCTGTGATGAATGCTTTTGGTGAGCATTAGTGTGCGATATCAGTGTGTTCACATTTCATTACTACTTTCATTTGCTTATTCACATGACTCTTCCCTAGACATCTTTGTCTTCAATCTTCCAATCCTTGTCTTTCCAAGCTTCATATTAAAAAGCCAAGCCACTCACCATTTATCTCAGAACCCATTTTTCACAAAGTAGATAACTAGCCAGGTATACCATTTTCACTTCTTACCAATGGGGAGATTTTGCTCTCCACTACCTTATAAAGTTACCCCTGAATGTAGTTACAGTGAGGTCACTGTTCATTTTTGCTTTATATACTCATAACATGCTGACCACTGCTAGGACACCTGACCACAGTCAGATATACCTAATGTGTTGGATCCAACAGAAGTAAGAGTTCTGGACACATGATTATTTGGTGACCCATGGCCAAGTATTCTGTTTCTATCAGACCCCAGTAACACTCCAGGCAATGTTTCTTAAAAGTCATATAATTCTATGCTATGAATGGCATATCTTTTTCACAGAATCCCAAGGGCTTATGCTATCTATCTATCTATCTATCTATCTATCTATCTATCTGTCTATATATATATATATACCACTAGATCATATGCTCCAAACCAAATCCACCACCCCCCCAATATGGATCTCTCCAACACTATGGAATTTATTAGACTATATGGCCTGAGTGACAAAGATGTTGGCATTGTGGCCTAAACCTGCTCCCTTGCCTATTCCTACATGGGCCCCACTAAACATTGTAGATTTATGTGCCTTCAGGTATATAAGGTGGAATAATAGTAATAGGTTTAGATTTCTAGGACCCAGAATCAATGAATGGCTACCAAATGCTCTGTTTTCCTTTTTTTTTTGATGGGGGAATTAAAAATGGATACGATGTGTCTTTTGCTTTGGAAGAGAAAACCCAGCATGCCCCTGATCACTGGAAACCCTAAAACTGTACTAACTTATGGGTCTCTAAAGCTCAATAGGGTTTTGTCTCCTACCCTCCAGTCTATCACTTGTTTGTATATCAAACAAAATAATGCTAATGAAGTAATGGATCAGTATGATGTTCTTTGGGTGTTTAGGCAATCCAGATGTCTTTAGAATATATTATTGACAAAGGACAAGAAAGCTAACATTGCCAGGACACCATAAATAAATGCTATTGATTCTGCATAAATGAGAAGTCATTCTGATACTTTCTAGTAATTAGAATGGAAAAGAGCACATCCACTAAATCCATGGTGATATGCAATGCATCAGAGGCCTTATTAGTATGCCCTAGCAGTGATGCCACATCCAGCACAAGATCTGAAACCAGGAATACTACTTTTTAAACTACAGTAATATGCAGTCATTCTTTAAGATCTATACATTTTCTTCAGGTCCCTATTGGAAAATTAAATAGAGAAGAATGACTACTCCTGTATCATTTGGATCTTTAATGGTGACTCTGAGCTTCACTATGCCCTATCTCATGATAATAAGACACTGTTTTGATATTGTATCATTTTCAGTAGTTTCAAAGGTTTCCATTTGGTCTTCCCTTATAGGGTAGCTCTTACTTCATAGACCAGTATGTAGCTCTTCCTTGGATTATGAGACTCTAGTGTGTTTCCAGATTCCTATGCCCACTTACAGCAGTTTTGTTTTCTTTCTCTATTATTGTTCTGAGTTAATAAGCTATTTATACTGAGTATTGACCATTGCCTTTACTGGCTTATATGAGTCACACCCAAAATGAGTTTGCTTCATCCTTTAGAACCTTGAGAGAGTGTTCCATACCCTAGTAAGTATCGTCAGGTTAATGAATTCTTGCTTATCGAGTCTTTTTCTCTGTCTCCTTGATCAAGCTCCTTCAAATCTAATCCAAGGGATTAAACCCCAGACCTTGCAAGTATTTACCAACTAATTATTATAATTATTTACATGTATAACATCTTTCCTTCCTTATAGTATTAACATACCCTCAGTTGGGTTATAATTGGATTTAAGTCTTATATGAGACTAGTGGCTAAAAGAGTAGGTTGCGGCAGAACCTGAGGGAGGTACTTGTCACCTTTTGATTCTGCAGCATGGCAGAAGTGCTATTGTTTTTAGGAGAAGATGAGCTACTTTTGCAAACTTAGAAGTTCCAGCAGGCAAGCATTTGGAGAGCTAGCATCCTCAGGGGATGTCTCCATCCCTACCAGGTGTCAGGACTCCACGGCTCTGATCTTTGTATAACAGGTCTTCCTTGGCTAAATACTGAAATAGCTCTGGAAATCCCAAGTCTTCAGCCTGGTGCTCCTCTCTGTCTACTCTTCCACTACAGGCAGTAAGGAAGCAGTCTGTCGAAGTATAGCGTTTACACAAAAGTGTGGATGGATGTTGAAGCTCAGGATCTGAGGACCTGGCCAATTACACTTCCTGTAATTGGAGGTCTGTGAGGAGCATTCTTATGGCTGCCATTGTGGAGAAGATTGGGACAAGGGAGAAAGACTGTGAGGGATGAAAAGGAATAAGGAGTCCATGTTGAATGTTACTTTTGAGAGAAATAATAGATATTCTATTGGATATATAGGTAGATTGTGACATATTTGAATATGGAGTTCAAAAGAGAGATATGTACTATACCTCTGAGATTAGTAAACATAATTGACAATAAATGTCATGGTAATACATGATATCACTTATGGGAAAGAAAAAAAAAAACAAAGCGAGGGAATGTGACCTGAGATACAATTGAGAGGAGTTCCAACCTTTATAAGGAGGAGGAAAAAACAAAGACACTGAGAAAGAGGTGGTAGAAAAGTGAAGTAGGTGAAACAAGAAGACCCTGAGAGAGGAGAGTGTTTCAAAAAAAGATGTGATTCTGTGTATGTCTGTTTCTGAAATGTTAAGAAAAGACAGAAATGGTCCTCAGATTTTCTAACTCCCTGTGGCTCCTTTTTCTTAATCCACTGTCAAAAAACAGGGTCTATTTCTGTGTCCACTTATAACTGTTAGCAGCTATTTGATAAGTACTTAGTCTATGTCAAGCATTTGGCAAGGACTACTGACTGGCTACAAAGCAAGTAGCATCCTCTGAAGGTGAAGTCCAGTCAGTCTTCAGGAAACATGTGCTATTATAGATAGGATCATATGTGCTTGTGAAAAAACTAAGGAAAAGGCACCTAAGTCAGCTTTCTGAATATAAGGGGAGCAAGGTCAGGGAAGACATCCTGGAAGAGGCAATATTTGAACTATCAAGATCATATCTGTTCTGATCATGTCTCATTTTTTGCTGCATAAGTGTGAATAAGGTTTATGTCAATTTGGCAAGTAACCATTGCAAACATTTTAGCTAAAACATATTTCTAGCACTTATTTTTGTGTTATCAGTTAGATTATTTGTGCATTAAAGACAATTGTTTCCTGAGTTGGCTCCAGGGTGTTTAGTGCTGACCTAGAACTTGTTTTCATGAGCCACTTCTCTCTCTCTTTTTTTTTGTTTTTAAAGGAAGGGTACAGGTAGGAATGAAGGCGAGCAGGAAGGCAGGAAGAGAGAGGAGGAAGAAGCATTTTTTTGTTTGTTTGTTTAGTTGTTCATCTTGGCTGTTCCCCATCAGAGAGATCTGGGTTGAGAAACATGAGTCCTTGAGATGAATGCAGACTACAACTGGCAGACTTATCCACTAAACCACTAGTGTGCACAGATTTTTCTTTTCTTTTTTTAAAGAGACAAAGGCAGTCAGGAATGAACAAAAGCAGGCAGGCAGGAAGAGAGCAGAGGAAGAAGCATTTTTAATTTTTTTCATTTTTATTGTTCTACCCAGCCCCAGGTCTAGAACCCAGGTCCTTGTGCTTTATATGGTCTATGCTCCAGCCACTGGTTTAACACCTGAGCCACCAGAATGTGCTATGAGCAAGTTTTCATTAAATATGTATGTGAATGCAGGACTGTCAGTGTCATAACTGTCACCCCAGTGTTTCCTTCAAGAGCCTATTGCTCAGCACCACAGAGATTTTTTCTCACCCTGACCCATTTCTCCTAAGGGAAGTTCCACGTAAGAAGGAAAGTGAACATTGAGGAAGATTCATTTTAGGAGGGAACAGAGGATCACGGTAGTGTGGTCCCTACCAATGATGGAGACTCACATTGGTGTCCAGTGGTCATAGGGTCATCTTTGCTTAGTTTGTACATCTAAACGTTACCTACCCCTCAACATCCTCTTTTCCTAAGTAGTTAAAAGAAGATAAGAGACAGAGAGGAGAAGAGATATTATCTTTCAGTGTAACTTTGAAATGACTCCTGATGAAACACCAACTCCCATCTTATCAATTTTATATAGGAAACACAGCAAAGGTGGCAACTGAGGACCAGAATCCTGGAATATACCAAGTTTTCCCAATATCCCATCAGAGCCTCTCTTACAGAGCTTTGGTCTCTAAGTATTTGGAGAGCTCTGTGATCTGCATCCAGCATCCACACATCCTGCCTGAAGCCCTCCTTATCTGCCCAGCATTTTCTAGAGTTAATCTTGGATCTGAAACCATTGTGGGAGTTGTCTGCTCCTTCAGCAGTGGAGAACTTAAGAGTATAAATACGGTCTTCATTAGTCTGCTTTGGGTGCCCCCCTCTTAAGCTATCACAGCAGCCCCTCCCTGTACATTCGTTCCCTGCATCTATCTTTTTACTTCTTGAAATTCATGGCAAAATTTTACCTTGTGATATTTGATATACTTGATCATAAGAGCAAGGGCCATTTCTGATTTACCTCTTTATTCTCATCTAGCACAGTTTGAGTACAAATCAATCGTTAAGTAAATATTTAGTCAATATAGGGATAGAAGACAAAGGAAGAAATTGACTTAGATTTTGCCAGCTGGGGTAGTCATAAATCTGAATATCGGTCTCCCATACCCATCGCCATGGTTATTCAAACAAACATTCACCAGGGTGCTGCTGTGAAGTAACCTTGCAGATGTAATTAAGGTGACTGATCAGGTGTCTTTAGTTTAGGGAGAGGCTCCTAGAATATCCAGGTGAGCGCAAGATAATCACAAAACCTTATAAATAGAAACGGTGGCTGAAAAAAGTTAGAAGAGCTGCCTCGGCAGAGGAAGGAGTTTCAGCAGAAGGGTAAGTCAAAAATTCCAAATGCAGGAAGTATTTGGTGAATCATTGCTGCTTCTGACATGTAGATAACTATGTAAGGAATGAAGAATGTTCTCTCTTCCTGGTTGACAGGTGTTTTTCTACCTTTTTTTTATTTTGATAGGCATCGGATTATGCCAAATGCTTTGCATCAATTGATATGTTCATGTGCTTTTTCTTAACCTTGTTGATCTGGTTGATTATATTGATTTTTCAAATGTTGAACCATTGCATAGCTGGAATAAAACTAACTTGTTCAGGGTGATTATTTTTATTTGCTAGATTCAGTTTTCAGATATCTAGCTCAAGATTTTACATCTATTTATGATAGTCTATAGATTGTTTTTTGTCTGTTTTTGGAATCAGAGCAATACTCGTTTAATAAAGTGAGTTGGGAAGTGTTTCTTCCTATTTGATTTTCTTGAAGAGACTGTGTTAATTTGGGAGTTAATTCCTCTTTAAATGTTTGGTAAAATTCTCCTGTAAATCACTGCAGCCTGGAAACTTCCTTTACAGGAGCTTTTTAATTGCAAGCTCAGTTGCTTTGATGGTTATAGGACAATTCAAGTTGACTGTTTCTCTTGCTTGAATTTCAGAAGTTTGTGATTTGCAAGGAATTTGTTCATTCTCATTTTTCAGTTTGTGTGTGTAGAGCTGCGTATTTTACTATTATCCTTTATATTATCCTTATTATGGCTGCAGGATCTGTAATGACATTGATTTTGGAATTTTGTGAGGGTTTTTTCCCCACCATTTTGAGGGTTGTCAATTTTATTGATATATTAAAAGAGCCAGCTTTGTTGTTGTCCTCATCTTCACTATTGATTTTGTTTGCAATTTCCCTGATTTCTGCTCCTTTTATTTGCTTCCTGCTAATTGCATGGTGTTTATTTTGCTCTTATGCTTCTGATTTTTGAGGTGTGTTATTGGATTACTGATTTGAGTATTTCTTCCTAAGTATGGGCTTTGCTTCCGTGCTTTCACTGCCGCCTGTATAACTTGTTTTTTCTCTATCATTGAGCTCTCTGCATTTGTTTTCTTGAGAAATCCTTTTGTTAACTCAAAGATGTACACGTGATGATATTCTAGTAGGCTGACCATAATTCCTTGAGACAAAAATGGGAGGTGGTTATGTGCTGGGGCCTAAGGGGTAGGGAGGAGGTGGCACAGCCAGTTCAGAAGCAGGTAAGGACCATGTGATGTCCAGCAGCAATTGCAGAGCGTGGTGATGATGCATGGACCGGTGGGGCTGCATACAAATGGCCAGGGCCAGGGCAAGGAATTTTGGCATGTTAGTCAGAAACCTGATTTGGTGCCCCAGCTCTAAATGTCCTGCCTAAAACATATGCCACTTTAACTATCCCAGTGCCAGAAATGCCCAATAACCCCGCCACAGTGCCAGAGTAACCCCACAGTGCCAGTGATGACCCCAGGAGTACTTACCTCCTGCTCAACCACGCTGCGGTTTTCTGCTTCCTTTGAAGAAACAGACCTGTAGCT
>RJWH01011141.1:0-13492 GCA_004363575.1 Solenodon paradoxus | reverse complement strand
TGCACCCACCCCCGGCTGCACCCACCCTCGGCTGCACCCACCCCCTGCTGCACCCACCCCCTGCTGCACCCACTCCCTGCTGCTCCCACTCCCTGCTGCAGCCCCCTGCAGAACTGTTTCCATGTGCCTTCAATGTCACTGCCTGGACCCTGCAGCCTGACCCCGCACACCTGTCGGGAAGGCATGGAGTGTGAAATGCTCTACTCAGGTGGGATCTGGAGCTGCTTCTAGGGCTGTTTTCTGGGGAGCGGGGCCTGTGGCCAGGGCATGAACAAAGGACTCTCAGAGACAAGGCCTGTGAGGCAGTGATGCTGACCACCTGGGGAGCCAGGAGCGAGGGCTGGAGAATCTGGGAGGACAAATGACCAGCGTAGAGCAACATGCCACAGTCCAGAGTAGAGAAGGAGCCTGAAGGAGCCTCAGAAAGGCCCACCTGCAGGTGTCCATGGCCTGCAGGTGTCCTTCCAGCACCTTCATTGGTGGCTGGCAGAGATACCTGCCAGTGACCAGCTTCCTGCTGAGTCTGGAATCTTCCTGCAGCAGCAGGAGCCATGACCAACCCATAGAGACTAGGCCCTGCGCCCCCAGCGTCCCCAACTGCTTGTCCCAACATGTCTTCTGGGAAGAGGCTGCTTGGATGGGGGCCTGTGGGCAGGTCTGAAGTTGGCAGCCTGAGCCCCTGTCCTGCCTGTGACCAGCCAGCAGGTGGGTGCCAGTGGGAGCCTGGACACTCCAGGGCCACTGTGTCAGTGACAGCAGGGAGTGCGGCTGGCGGGTCAGGCGGAGACAACAGAACGGTAGGGGAGCTGCCCGGCCCGGAGGGCAGACGGGATCTGTGGGGGTGTCTGTGGGACGGTGCTGACCTCTGCCCAGGGGTCAGCCTGCAGGTGTGGTAGAGGCGGGTGGCCAAGGGTTTGCAGCGGGCGTGCCGGAGGGCTGGGCCACAAGGCCTGAGCCCCAGGCAGGGGAGCCCTGCTGCTCCTGCCCGGACCTGCCCTGGACCGCGGGGCCGTGGGGCCCAGAGAGCCCCTCATGCAGGTGGTGGAGTCCCGGGGCTGGAATGACGACAGACAGCCCGTCAGCGGGCAGGCGCTGGTCTGGACACCGGTCAGGCTGTTCACCGCCACTGCTGTGTCCTCTGGGGGTGTCTGGACCGGCTTCTGTGGCTCCAGGGCCTGTCCTGCCAGGGCGCTGGGCCATTTGTTAGTGTTCCGCTCTCAGACTCAGAGGCTTTCTCCCCAGCCCAGAGGAAACCGGATTTATTTTGACCACCGACCTTGAATTCCGTCCTAAAAATGCAGGAGAGGCTGCGCCAAGTTGTTTTTCTCCCAATTTGATCTTTGGATCGGATTCTCAGAAGCAGTCACCCGGGACCCTGCCAGCGGTCACAGGAGCCCTCAGTCCTCTGGCCCGGGATGAGACATTCACTAGGACGTCCCGTAGCTGACGTCCCCTCCTCTTCCCCAGCCTCTATAAAGGGAGGCTGCGTGAGGCGCACACGGGTCACGGCTGAGGCTCAGGCCGGAGACAGGTAACCCGGGAGGACAGAGGGGTGCTGCTCCTTCAAGGGCTCCAACCAAGGAGACAACAGCCTGGGGTTTCGCTCAGGGGAGCGGTCTGATGTCGCTGATTGACATGACTCCGCAGACCGGGGGATCTCTCCTCTCCCTGTGCTATTTCACAGGTTTGCATTTTGGGGTGCTGGAAGGAGCTGGGCGGGTGGTCTCACCTGGCACCTCCCGCTGCAGGTGGAACTGAGCCGTCGGCGGCGGGTCGTGGACAGTGGACAGATGAAGCCCCGCCTGGTGCCTGGCCTGGTGCTCTGCCTCCTGCTGGGGCCTCTGGCAGGTGAGGGCTGCTCTGCCCACTCAGTGGTCCAGCCCAGGGCTGCTCCCGGGCTGCGCGGGGTCTTGCCCGAGTCCTGGGCTGACTGCCTCTGCCTTCGCAGGGGCCAAGCCAGTGCAGGAGGATGGAGGTGAGCCCCATTCTTCTCCTGCTCCGCTGCAGACAGCAGCGCACGCCTGGCGGGTGGGGGTCTTATCCAGAGTGGAGGGAGGCCAGCCCTGGCTCAGCCACGGGGGCGAGCCTCTCCTGCCCTGGGGACACTCAGCCCACACTGCCGGCCTCAGACTGGACGTCGGGCTCTCCGCCCGGGCCTCACTCAGCTCTCCTTCCCCCTCGGTGCCCAGACCAGCGTCCCAGGGTCCTTGGCAGGGTACCCAGTTCGGCCCATCCAGCCCAACAGGTGGCCCTTCATAGAGGTGACCCCGCTGGGGTCACTGTCACTGCATGTGAGGGTCGGCCTCCCCGCGGCTGGAGGGGAGGCCGCAGAGCCAGTGGCCCGTGTCTTGCAGACCCCTACGCCGAGCTGCCGGCCCTGCCCTACTGGCCTTTCTCCACCTCGGGCTTCTGGAACTATGTGCAGCACTTCCAGGCCCTGGGCGCCTACCCGCAGCTGCAGGAGATGGCCCGCACCTTCTTCGCCCACTTCCCCCTGGGGACCACGCTGGGCTTCCACGTGCCCTACCAGGAGGACTGAGGCCGCCTGGCGTCCGCAGGCCCACCAGCCGAGTCTGCCTCCCACAATAAACTCCTGACCTGAGCTGCACATGCCTGAGGCTTTCTTTCCAGAAAGGGCCGCGGGTGCCGGGGCCCACTGTCAGGTCCTGCCCTCATGCGGCCCTCGCAGTGATGCAGAGGTGCTGCTGGTCCCGGGGTGGAGGTGGGAGACTGAGGCAGGGAGCCTGGCTCTATAGCAGACAGGACAGGGGTCCTGTCCCAGCAGCGGCTCCCCCGGCCCCTTGGCCACCGAGCTGGCCAGCAGTCAGGTGGTGCCCCCACTCTGGGTGCGGGGGGCTGCTCACAGCTGCTCTGTGAGGACAACACTCAGCCTCCTGGGGGAGACACAAGAACACCAGAGGAGGAGAGCAGCAGTATGGATGCATCCCGTCCTGCGTCCAGGCTGGGAAGACACAGACGGGAAACTGGTGTCCTGCCTGCAGTCCGGGGTCAGGGTTTCCTTTAAGTGTGACATCTGCCCGGGCTCCCAGATAGGAGGGAGGTCAGGGAACCTGCCTCCTGTCCTGACCCCCGTGGCTCAGCCACCCAGCGGGCAGGAGGAACCGGGAGGGTGGTCCTGTGGCCGCTGTGCCCTGCTGTCCTGCTTCTGCTCCCTGGTCCCTGCCGCGCCCCAGCTCACATTCTCAAGAGGAAGAATTGCCGGCCAGCACGTTTCTCTGCCTCTCCTCTGACCTAGTTTGACTTTCCACAAATCAACAGCCAAAGCTTGGCTGGGGTGTGTTTAGGTTCCCACTGGGGATGGCGCCGCAGACCAACCAGACAGAAGGCCCCCGGCGGGCTTCCCAGGAACGGAGGTGCCTGTCACCTGAACTATTCCACCCCATGTCCATGTCCCCTTGAGGGCCCGTGTCAGAGGAGGGCACTGAGCGCCTGCGGGGGGTGGCCCAGACAGACTGGCCCGAGGACGTGTTTGTCCTGGCGGAACCATGTCCCCCGCCGAGCAGCAGACCTGCTGCTGCCCTGGCACTGTTTACGACCCGAGTCAGTGGTTCCCTCCGGGCAGCTCTGCGCACAAAATCCATTCTCTTCTGCGTCGTCCCTCGTGGGGGCTGCTCCCGCCCCACGCCTGCAGCCCTTCAGCCCCATGGCGGAGTCCCATGAATACCCAGGGCCACCACCTTCGCCGTCCCTGCCAAGGACAGGATGATGGGGGCCACGCGCAGCTGCGCCTGGAGGCGGGTGTCTGTGAGGTGTGGCCATCGGGCCCTTTCCCGCCCAGGACACGAGACAGGATGGGTGTGGTGCCCGCCCGGCCTGGTGTTGGAGTCGATGGGCCTGCCCTTCACCCGTGACGCCTCATGCCTGCATCCGTTCCCCATGACGGCCAGTGTCCTCTCCGTGGAAACGGGTCCTCCATGTTAGGGAGCCGCGCCCTGCCTGCGGCCTTTACTTCACTTTCTGATGGAAGGATGCTCAAACACTGTGTGAACAGCATCTGCCCATGGCGCTGCCCGCATGCGCTCACTGCATGGACATGTCACATGTCTGTGGACCAGGCCATGCTGCGCTCTGGTCACTGTGCCTGCCGCCACTGTGAATGCGGTGTGCACCCACTGCTCCAAGTTCTTGCTTCCAGCTCAGTCACACTAGGCGGTGGGCGCTGGGCCACATGGCAGCTCTGCGTGTCACCTTCTGAGGCACCTCTATCTGCTGTCCAGTGAGTGCACAGTTCTCATTCCCCAGGGCAAAGGACAGGGCTCCCTGCCACGGCCCACACGGCCGGTCGAAAGGGTCCCTGAGGGGGGTTACAGGAGCCTAAAGACAGGCAACTTACATCTAGAAAAGCGGGGGCTTGGTGGGACACTGCTCTCCTTCTCAGAGACAGTGACCCGGAGTCTGGCTTCTTGATTTATTTATAGGGCTGGATTACAAATGAGGTCACGGGAATAAAAGAAGGAAAGACTTGCAGGCTTAGGCCGCTCCCCTGCTGTCGGGAACAGTTGAAGCCTCATGACAGGGAGCATCCTCCTGAAGAGGAGCAGCCCCATGACAGGGAGCAGCCTCATGACGGGGACCAGCCCCATGAAGGGGAGCATCTTTATGAGGAGGAGCTGCCCCATAATGGGGAGCAGCCCCTTGACAGCGAGCATCCTCATGAGGAGTGGGGCATGAGTGGGAGCAGCCCCGTGATGGGGAGCAGCCCCATGACCGGGAGCAGCCTCACGAGGAGGAGCGTCCCCAGGACTGGGGGCCGTGGGCGTCCTTTCATCCCCTGGAGACAGGGCGGCCCAGGCCTCTGTGGGGTCCGGGACTAGGCGTTTGCTCTTTGCTGGGAGTTTCCCCTCCGCGGGCTGGGCTAGCTGCCCGAGGCGTCAGCGCTGCCTCCTGACCGCGGTGCCTTCGGGGCAGAGGCTGGGCAGGGCCTAAGCCAGCGCCTCGCCCTCCTGCCCGCCGCCGCGGACCCGCCAAGTGGGAGCGCAGCTTCGCCTGGTGCAGACGGGCCGGCGGGACCAGAGAGAGGCCGTCCTCCGGCAGCTAGACCGGCCGGACGGAGAGGAGAAACCACCGAGTGGCAGCGGCTGCAGCGTCTAGAGCGGTCGGCGGGCGCAACCGGAAGTGGCTCTCCGGAAGTGGCTCTCCGGAAGTGGCGCGCGGGTCGGAAGTGGGCGCGGGCGGGCGGTGATGAAGCCGGCGGTGGACGAGATGTTCCCAGAGGGCGCCGGGCCCTACGTGGACCTGGACGAGGTGCGGCCGGCGGGGCCGGGCCGGGCCGCCCCGAGTGCCTCGGGGGCCGTGTCGGCCGCTCCGCCGTGGGGGAGGCCGGGGCAGCCGGCGGAGGCGGACTCGGGGTCCGCCGCGGGGCGGCACGGGCAGGGCCGCTGCTCGGGCTGCGGGGCGGGCCGGGACGGGCCGGGACGGGCCGGGACGGGCCTGCCGCCGCTTCTGCTCGGGCCTCGGGTCCTGCCTGCGAGCCTCAGACGGGAGCCGGCGTCGCTGCCCGGCGGTGCAGGGCCCGCGTCCCACAGGCGTGGGGTACAGCCGCCGCCCCTCCGGCGTCCAGTCAGGGCGGTTTCCCTGGGAACGGCGGGGCGCGCAGGGCCACACGGAGCGGAGCCCCGCTGGCTCATGTCTGGGCCTCTGGCGTGTCCGGCAGGGACTGCTGACCTGATGCCCGTTTGCCAGCAGAGCTGGTGGAGGGCAGGGCCGGGCCTCTAGCCAAGGGCCAGCAGGGGTCGAAATTGAGAACCGAGGAGATGAGAAAATTATTTCTCTGCAACGCTGCCCGGCAGCTCGTCTGCAGAATGACATTTGACTCCGACCCCGCGGCCGCCTCCTCCAGGGGGTGCTGTGGACTCAGCGCTCTGCCCTGGAAGGCTGCTGACCGCCTCCTCCTCTGCAGGCGGGAGGCAGCACGGGGCTCCTGATGGACTTGGCAGCCAACGAGAAGGCCGTTCACGCCGACTTTTTCAACGGTAAGGGACCCAGGTTCAGCCAGACTTTTCTGCTGTCAAGCTGTGGAGCAGCCGGTGACGTGAACCACTGAGGCCATAGGTGGGCGCAGCCGGTCCCGTGCAGTCCTGGGAGCAGACGGTTGTCTAAAGTGACGGCGAGCACTGTGAGCCCTGGCGGTCAGCCCGGGCCTGGCGGGAAAACAGCATGAAATTGCGCCCAGCTTTAGGTGCTTGGTTGAGTGAGTGTAGATGTGGAAGAAGGGGGCAGGGGACCCTCACAGGCACACAGTACTGGGGGTGGGGGACATGAGGGCCACCTCCAGAGGGAGCGAAGCACAGAGATACGTGCCCTGCACAGGGGGCGAGAACACCAGGGATTGGCGTCCCTGACAGCCACAGCTCGGGCTTCAGAGTCCCACTCCTGCAGCTGTGTTTCCAGCGTCAAGTTCGCTGTTTCCCGAAACAGCCCTTTCGTTCTGTGGGAGGGACCTGGGCCCACCTGCTGAGAGCACTGGGTGGTGTGAGCAAAGGAGGGCCCCCCCCCCCCCGAGACCCCAGTGCCCACTGCTCGCCGCCCACTGGGAGTCCTTGGCGCCTGACCACGGAAAGTGCGCCCTCTGGAGCCCCATTTGCTCATCCATCAGGCTTGTGCCTGTTCCCCACTAGCTGGGGCTCCCCATGTAGGATTCTCGCTCCTTCCCCACTGTCTCACAGAGGAGGGCCAGGAGGCCAGGCTCTGGGGAGGTAATGGCTGAGCGGGGGTTGAGGGCCTGAGTTGTTGGGACTGGGAGGAAAATGCGAGGTCAGGAGGTGAGGGGACAGTGTAAGGTGCCTGGGGGTCCCGGCCCTTCCCAGGAACGTGCCCGAGGAGGCGGCTCTGCTTCCTCAATGCCCTCGATTCTTCAGCTGCGCACGTTCAGTGCCTGGCACCGACCACGGGTGATCTTCTCCCATCGTGGACCTGGTGGTGGCCAGGGTCTGGACGTGACAACAGGAGCAGGGACGCCTGTCCATCAGCGCCAGGACTTTGCTTTCTCCAGCAGGGCTGGGGCTGTCATCAGGCCCTGCGCCTGTGCTCTCCCTGGGGCGGCTACGGCCGGGCTGGGCTCACTGGCCAGCACTCTGGAGCCGGCTGGCGCAGGTGCAGTGCACGGTGACTTGTCGCCCATGGTCCAGAACATGTGCCTGTGCATTTGCTTCCAGTTGTCATCTCAGTAAACGCCAGCTTGAAGATGATCTAAGCAGTGCGGTCCCCTCTGCTGCGTCTGGGTGGATGGTGTCGTGGGAGGAGGAGCCCTTTACCTAACTGGCCAGCGTCACTCTTTCCCTGTCTTGAGTGACCATCAAGTTCCTTTTGAAGTTGCTTCCGTCAGCGCCCCTTATGAACGTTTAGTCTCCTTCACATAGATTTTGAAGATCTCTTCGATGACGACGACGTCCAGTGAAGTGCTGTGTTGGGACCGTAGTGGCCTGGCGGCTCTCTTCAGAGGACACGCTCACATGGCCTGTGGACCTAGTGGTTCAGAGACGGTGACGCCTGTTCGGTGATCTGCACACGTGACCAGCTTTCATCCTTCAATTAAACAATGGTGTCACTTGCAGGGTCACGTGCAGTCTCGCGTATTTGAGTGATGTCATTCTCTCCTCAGGCCTTGTGCGGAAGTGTGTGCGGCTGAGCGGTTCGCACGTGTGTGAGTACATGCCTGCGTGCCCGTGTGTGAGCGCGTGCCCGTGTGTGAGCGCGTGCCTGTGTGTGAGCACGTGCCCGCATGCGTGAGCGTGTGCTGAGCGGTTCGCCCACATGGGTGCGTGTGCTGAGTGGTGTGCACGTGTGAGCATGTGTGAGATGCCGAGCGTGTTGGCCCCTGGGGGGCGCGCTGGTCAGTGGACCGCCCGAGCGTGAGGTCCGCAGTGTGTGCTCGTTGCTGGGCGGTGCTGGTGCCGCTGTCCTGGGGCGTGTGAACACAGCCCGCCCGGCCCAGTGCTGGGGCCCTCCGGCCTAAACATTGGAGCACTGGCTGTCCCCACACCTGGGGCCCACAGGATAGGAACAATGGGAAGTGACAGGTGTCTTCTCCATGAGACGTGTGTGCGGGTCCACGTCAAAGGAGGACGCGACCTGAGGCAGGTTTCTCAGGATTCTCGTGGTCGCTCAGTGGGTGGCCGTGGCTGTAAAGTCAGGGTTCTCTTCCGCACAGCCTCAGGGTGCAGGCTGTGCAGGATGTGCTGTTCCCCTGACTGGCCGTCCCCGTGTTTCAGGGTGAAGCCCGGATCCCGGAGATGGATCTGGACATGCTGGCCTCCCCTTGAGAGCCTGCTGGATACCCGCCAGGGTGGTCTGGGCGTGAAAGTCCTCTCTGGTGACGGGCAGATTCTCACCAGGAGGAAATGCCGCCTCTCCTGCTGTCGTATGACCGAGGGACTGCCAGCCTGTCACTTGGGTGGCGCCCCCATCACCTGAGGGTACTCGGTGGTCTGGGCGTATGGAAATTCAGCAACGACAAGTGTGGACATCGGGCTTGGGGTGTCTGGGCCTTGGTCCTGGATTGAAGCGTGGTTTCTTCATGGGTCCGAGATGCCCTCGGGTGTGTGGGTCAGTAGGGCCCGGCTGCGGCAGCTGGGTTTTCGAGGCCAGTGCTTCTCAGCTGTGTTCTCAGCGGCGTTCACCAAGCAGTTGGTACTGCTTCCCGCATCGGCTCCTCCAAAGGGCCTGAAGGCGCTGTGGGCTCTGGGCGAGCGCGCCCGCGGCCGTGTGTTGCCGCGGTCAACGTCAGCTGAGGCCCGGTGGACACAGGCTGTGGACGCTGGCAGTGTCGGCCAGGCGCGGTGCACTGCCGGTCACCCGGGACCCCCCACACCAGGGTGGCGTCAGATCCTTGGCCTCAGTTTCCTCATTGGTAGAAGTGGTGCCTGGTCCCTGTGGTCCCTTTGGGTCCTGCTCTCTGGTCTCAGCAGGAGGGGTGTCCAGGGTGAGGAAGGAGCGCTTTCCTCCAGAGGGCCCCCTGGGACTTAGCGCTCTGCTGGGACTTCTGTCTAGGAGAAGGGGAGAAGGAAGGCCGCGCAAGATTGAGAAAAACTAGACTGAGTGAAAATGGGGTCAGGGCGAACCGTCTCCGAAGACTCACCCCGAGCGTCTGACTCCCTGCGTATTTATTGTCGTTACACAAGGAAGTTGTTTTTGGAAAAAGCTCAAGATATAAATCATCCATATTTACAACCATTGTTCCCATACTGAAGTCACGCAGCAGACTGTGCGTGCAGTCACACAGCGTCTCAGCTAACCGGCCAACTTAACTTCTTATTAAGTTTAAACAGCGTCAGAGACCCCTCCAGCCAGTTTTCCTTGCTGGCGGGCACCTGGCGTTCCAGGCACCAGGGTTTGTTTCCCTGCCAAGGCGTTGATTTGTGTCAACTAAGCTTTCCCTTTATTGTCCGCGCAGCGTTCCATGCACCGGGCTGCTGAGTGTGGCCGTGTGGCTCTGCCCTCCACCTTCACAGCACCTCTGCGTGGCCGAGATCCGTATCCCCCAGCCCCGGGACTTGTCGGGACGGTGGGCACCTCAGGCCAGTGTCCCTGTGCACGAGCCCGTGTGCTGATGTGGTGGCAAAGCCCCCACACTGCCAGGGACCCATCATGCACCTTTGGGGCCATGTGCTTGCTTTTACCTGTCGCCTCATCAGAGGCCCCGTGCCCGACTCTGCCACCCTACAGAGCCCTCTGGAGGAAAGCCGGGGCCCAGTGACTCCTGGCCAGGGACAGGGCGTGAAGGAGGCTGGGGACAGCTCTGGCTAGAGGCCTGGTTTCTGCTAGGAAGGACTGGCGCAGAGAAGATGCTGGTGAGAGGATGACGCGCTGGGTCCTGGACCCAGGGATGGGGAGTGGGGTCTGCGGGGGACACGCAAACAGGACCGAGGTCCTGACTGCCGCACGCAGGCCACTCGTTTGCACAGGGGCGCTGCACAGCCGTTCTGGGAAGGCCTCTGTGTGGCCCGCCCCATTGCTCTCCCCTGGACCCTGAGTAGGGCCAGACGTTGGTTGGGTTGTGAGGGAAGCCAACACCATTGGGTGCGGAAGGACTGTGCCCAGGGCTGGGCTCTGCTGGCTCCTTAGATAGATTCCCTGTTTGGGTCTTGTTAACTGCTGGTGCAGCGGCCTCTCAGCCTGCAGACCCCTGTGCCTGCTCCCGGTGCTGGTGCTGGGCCTGGTGCTGGAGTCTGTGCTTTGGGCTGGGAGGTCAGTGTTGAGTAAAATGTAACATCGCAGGCTATGTTGGAGGACTTGGGCAAGGTCTCCTGTGCTGCTGCAGGTCCAGGACGCATTCTGCACATCAGCTGTGACCCAGCTTTTGTTTGAGTGGACTGTGCTTGCGGCCTTCTCCAGGTCCCGGGGACACTGGGGACGCTGGAGAGAGGAGCAGGATCTGGCTCTTAGACAGCGCTTGGCTGGGCCACTTCCAAACAAGCCATGCTTGAAAATCATGGTTATCGACTTGAGTGCTTCCCTGTTGCGAATCCCGCTGGGAGCCAGGGTGAGCGAGCTGAGCTCAGAAATAAAGGCCCTTTGTCCCTCAAGGGGCAGTGCTGGGAACTGGCCTCTCCTCTCTTCTCCCTCGAAGTGACGGGACTCAGTGGAGAGAGGTGGAGTGCCCCGCAGCCTCTGCCCTCCCTGCATCTGATCGCCCTTGCATGCGGGCACCTTGGGGCCTGGTCTCTGTGTCTGCCAGCCTCTGGCTGGGAGCGCTCATGAGTGCTCAGGCTTGAGTAACTTTCCCAGATGAGACAGAGGAGCTGCCCTCAGGGTGACAAATGGCTTTTAATGTCGGTGTCGCTTTTGAGAGGGAGCATGATTCTTTGGGGTCATGAGTGCTGCAGCCATAGACAACTCACCCTGGAAGAGGCAGCTGTGGCGGGCCCAGCACGGCCAGGTCCCTTTGTCTCTCACATCGTGTCTGCCACAGAGAAGCTGCTTGGTACAAGTCTGCATGTAAGAGTCACCAGCCGTGGCCCTGTGGAGGGAGAGACCCCGTGGAGGTGAGAGCACTGGCCAGCTCCCACGGTGCGGGTCCAGCTGACAGGCCCGCCAGTCATGCAAGGCAGACAGCCAGCCACACGAGGCAGGTGGCCCGTCACATGAAGCAGGCCTGCTGATCAGTTGAGGCAGATGGCCAGTCACATGAGGCAGGCGACCAGCTGGAGGGGCCAGAGCCGCAGTGTCCCAGTCATCAGCTTCTAGCTCGGAGAGGTAGCATCTCTGTCGGGGCCCCAGGCACTCCTGGCTGGAGGCCCCTGCTCTAAGATCATGGGTGGGACAGGTCAGTCCCCACCTGGGCTGACCCAGAGCTGTGCCAAGGGGAGGGACACCTGCGCTTCCAGGGTGCAGAGCCAAACTGGAGGGTCCTGTGACTGACACCAGTGAGCGCTTGGCTGAGTGTGGGGTGAGACACAGGAAGCTGGGCTGCGGGCAGAGGCTCTGCTGAGTTCTGTGCATGGGTGGCCACCATGCCTGGGGTCTGGGCTCCCAGAGAACCGGCCCTTCTGCCGTCCTGCTTGGTCACGTGGCTCCCCCATGGGGTCCAACATGAGTGAGGGGCAGGCTGCCTGTGGAGGCGGTGTGGGGGGAAGTGTGTGCTGGGCAGGAGGCAGGAAGGTCAGGGTCCCTCGGTCCTGAGAGGAGCTCAGATGCCTGCCTTCCTGCTGGGGCCGCCGGCTGGGGTGTCGGGAGGGCCCTCTGTTCCTGTGTTGCATCTGTCCCGGGAGCACAGGGGCAGGCCTGGTCTTCAGGGACCCCACGGGGCCTTACAGAGGGCAGAGCTGAGCTGGGTCCCTGAGTTTGGACACCCACAGGCCTGGAGCGCAAAGATTGCCAGGTCCCGGAGTCATGCCTCCTTTGGGGTCTCAGAGCCGAGACATTGCCTCCTGCATCACCAGGGTGGGCTTGTGCCCTGTGGGCAGACAGACTCCCTGCAGGACACCATGGGACCAAGGACCTGCGCCAGGCCCTGTCCTTGGGCAGTGCTGGTAGAGTTGGTCTATTTTTTTTTCTTTTGACTCAACGTTAGAAATCATTTTGCTGAGAGTAATTTATCCTGTCACTTGGAAAGCTCACTTGGGTCCCCAGCTGTGCCCAGTGCAGTTAAGCAAACTCTGGCTGAGGCAGGAAACCACCAGACTCGCCATGAAAATATTATCTGGAACAGTGTGTTTTTCTGTACTTGGAGAAAAGCATCTTGCTGATGACGGTAACACTCCCAGAAGGTTCCATTCCCTGGAGGCCAGCTTAGAGCCAGCTGGCGTTTCTGTCCTGTCGTTAGTCTTGGAGCTGGGAACGCCCGGTTGGCACAGGCGCGCGCAGGGACTGGCCCCGCTGCCCCCGGAGCCCTGCGCAGGGCCTGGCCCGCGGCTCTGCCTGGAAGATGCTGGCCTTGGGGGCCGTGGGCTGCATGGTCCCCGCCGGTCCCCACGACGTGCCTGAGAGCTGGGAGTCAGATCTGGGGCTTTTCTGTGGATGCCCGAGGGGTCCTGGGGGCCCACTCTCCTGACGTTGGCCTCTAGGGCAGCTGAGCTGCCCCTTTGCTGCGAGCAGAGAACGCGCGTCGGCGCCCGCGAGCTGCGAGGACAAGAGCCTTGCCTGCAGCCCGCACGTGCGGGGAGCGTTTCTCAGCAGCAGCAGATGGCGAGTGGGGTCGTTCAGTGCTTGTCTTCCCCACCTGAGTGGAGTCGGCTGGTCGGAAGCCCGGCGCCTGCCGACTGGTGGCTCCCGGCCTGGAAGCCAGGCGGGCACCCGAGCCCGGCCGAGCACCCGAGGCCTGAGCGCAGCTTGTCTGCCCCGTCGCTCCGTGGCCTTTTCGGGGTTTTCGGGGTGGTGCTGGTAACCTCAGACTCCTGCCGTTTTGGTAGAGTCTGTGGCGACCTCTCTTCCGTCGCAGCTGCTGCTCTTCACACTTCCAGTTCCGGCCACTTTCTCGGGGTCGATGGGGCCCCCTGACTTCCGGCGGCGACTTCGCGTCTCCACAGGCGTGAAGCTCTTGTTCTGAGACACTCTTTCCAGAAAGGCTTTGAAACGTTCCGTAGAAACCATCACGAAGTGTCCTTACCTAGTGCTGTCCACTGACGTGAAAGTGACCCCACGCGCCTTGCGGTGGGTCAGCGCTGCTGGCCCCGAGGCGACGTGTGGACGTTGTTGCCGGCACTTTGGGGGACTCGGGCCAAGCGTGAGCGAGTGGCGGCCCTCACTGTCGCGAGGAGCTGGCGCCGGGGTGCGGGGCTGGGGTCCCGGCTCCCCTGAAGGCCGAGGGACAGGGGAGAAGGTCGGGGTGGCCCGGGGGACCGTCGGCGGAGCCAGAAGAGCCGGCGCGGCTGTGGCGGGATCCACACCCGGCTGCTGTGCGTCTGGGCGGTTTCGCTTGAGCACACACAGCTGCCACGAGTGTGAGCCGGTGACAGCTGACACGCTCGTCCTGAGGCGCGTTCACCACACACACACACCACACACACCCCCCACACCACACACCACACACACC